>KZ807338.1:79781-135166 GCA_000696205.2 Oncopeltus fasciatus | reverse complement strand
TATATATATATATATATTATCAGCATATATTATATATTAAGTCCATTATGTATTATATTAGTCCATTTATATATTATAATATGCTGCCCATTATGATTTAATGAAAGGAAATGTAAATAAGGAAATTTAACAAGCTGGAGAGAACAGTGAATATACAAAGTTTGAACATTGAAATAGGGTCTAGTCTAGATAGGCCAGGAAGATAGACTGGTGGAAGAGCTCTCCAATCACAGTTACATTCCTAAATTTCTTCCTTAATAAGTGTTTTACATAAATATGTATGTAATAAAATATGCAATAAATATTTATTTATATAAATGTTAAAAAATGACATTTTATTTTCCCCACCTAGTTCTTTAAACTTTTTTTAAACTTAATAACAACAAAGATATTACAATTATAAATTTCCTTCTAAAACCCCTCTTTACCCTCATCTGATTTCAACCATATATTAATTTAATTAAAGGATTAGGAATAGATGACAAATATAATATTTGGTTTTGATATTTTAAAAATAGAAGTACCTGTTTAGCTTAACATTCAAAATTAAATTCTTAAATATCTTTATATTAATACTATATCATTCTATTACATTTATTTCGTTATACATATTTTTTATTTCAAAAGTCACATCATGGTATCAATGTCAATAGTTTGATTTTCCTTTGGGAAATCTGCTAAAACTGGATGAGTAACATTTTGTTTTAAGTAAATGACATAACTTAAAAAAATAGAGATAATTGGTTGTAAATGATACAAAACCCCCAGAAAATAGGAATAAATGATACAAAAACATATTCTAAAGTAATATAAGGAAATTAATTTTTTTCAGCATTTTTTAAACAAAATAAATGAATAATTCAAAGCATAACCTTCATCCTAAGGTATTTTTGTAGTTTTTTGCAGTTTCTACAAGCTTATCTTGATAGCCATTAAAAATCTAAATTACTTTTTTAATTTAATTAATTAAAAAGTAATTTAGAAGAACCTAGACACCCAATAAAATTTAATTTGGCAACAATGAAGAATAATTTACTTCACTGACAAAGATAATGAAAAATTAATAATGCTCCTATTTTTGTAGCAGGAAAATAAAGAAAATTATTCTTAATTGACTACATAATAAACAACAAAATTCATGAACCGAAATGATGTCCCACTTAACAAGAACAAGATTATGATGTCCCACTTAAGAAGAACAAGATCTAAAAATCTACAAAATCATAAAGCAACATACAGATATAAAGACATGTAATGATTTAAATGGGCATTATTGCCCATCATCTCTTTCTCTGAAACAAAAGCTAAATTATCTAACAGAGGATCAAGATTCAAAAATACTAATACAACAAGAAAGGGAGAAAATGTATGGCTTCTATTTAGAAAAACATTATGGAGAAAAAAAAAACAGATTTGTTTAAATTAAGACACATTTGTTTAAATGTACAAACTGTCTAAATCATAACCAAATTGCAAATAGAAAAATCAATTCTCTGAAAGTCTTACTACTTTCTGTAAAAATTTCCCTAATATTTAACAAATGAAAATAAACTCATTAGAAACATGGAATACTAAATATCAAAGGAACTTAAAGGCTTTACATTCACTTCCTCTGAAAATATATAAAGTATTACTGGTTATTGCACAACTTTGAAAATATTGTACTTTTAATTTAAATCCAGATAATAATAATAAGTAATAAAAAGAGGTAAATAAGAACAATGCAAAATATATTTGTTATTTGACTATTTTCACTGAACAACGATAAAAGCCTTCTATCTACAGCTGAATATACATCTATAAGCACAATTTTTAAGAAAAAATAAATTCACTTTTAGTTTTTAATGGGGTAGAAATTACATACATGTAAATTCATAGCTTTCAACTTGGTTTTATGGCACTCTGGATGCTGAAGTTAATTAAAGTAAAAAATAAATTATCAATCATATTCAACTTTAACAACTTCCACCAATGGCTTCAATATTCACGGCTGAAATGCAAGCACTATGCCTAGCTCTCTATCATGCCATTACATCAGACAAAAAAGACTTTTTCATATGCTCCGACTCGCTCTCTTCTCTAATAAGTATAAAAAATGATAAAAATCAAGGTCTCATACAAAAAAAAATTTCTTTCATTATATTCGCACCCTTGAAGAGCAGGACAAAGCAATAACACTCCTGTGGGTACCATCACACACAGGTATAAGAGGAAACGAGTTGGCTGATAATGCAGCTAAAGAAGTAGCCCTTAAGGACACCCCACCCACAAACATTGTAGAACCCAGAGATGTCAAGACTTGGCTTAAAAGAAAAACTTATTTGGACTGGGACACTCTCTGGAAGTCCGAAACGACCAATAATAAACTGCGAAGAATTAAGAACACCACTTAGGAGTGGTCCACATCGAACCGGGAGAACAGAAGAGAAGAAGTCGTACTAACCAGACATAAAATAGGTCACACTAATCTTAGACACATGCATCTAATCACTAAAGATCAACCGCCAATATGCCCTAAATGTAGCTCTCAAATGAGCGTTCAACATTTCATTGAGGAATGCCCGTATTACACTAATCTATTTACATGCAAAAACCTCCCAAGACAACTGTTGGCATCCCTGGCAAACCATGAATCCAATGTAGGCAAACTTATGTGCATTTTAAGAGAAACAGGCATATATGAAAAAATTTAATTAACCCAACAGTCAGGGCGTAATAACCATGATGTTAATCGCCCTATAACCTGATCCTAATCCTAATCCTATTCAACTTTAACTGGAGAAGATTCCAATTCACTCTTTTTCTGTTTTAGTAAAAAACATACCATATTTAATTCGTTTAATTTTCCAACATCTCATACCATCAGGAAACCAGCTAAAGCATTTTAAGGTCTCACTCCTTATAGGACATTGATCTCTTAACCAACTAAGAACTATGAGTATAGTGGAGCACTTCACAAGCCGAAGAAAGAAGATGGCAAAGCATATTAAATAAATACAGTTGTGAAGTATATAATGTAGTTATAATACTTTTATTTTACAATTACACTGCAATTATAATTCCTTATAATTATTATAACAAGGGTGCGTGTCCAACTTAAGGACATCAAAAAAGCTAATCCCTGGTACTTACAGAGCTTCATTAAGGGATTAAAGTTCATATGAAATAAGTGAGCTCATCAGTTTGGAATCCCAAAAGATCTTTTATGGAAGAGGAATTTCAAGAAATTATGATTAGTTAACCATAGCTCAGTGTTTCTACTGCATTAAATTTTCAATTTTTTACACAAGCCTAGCAGGAGTAACAGGTTTGTCGCTAGGCTTATTTCTTGCGTGATGTGTCACTATGGCCATCCCTAAAAAATCTAACCAATTTAGTGAGATACCACCAAAACAACAACAACATCATAAGAATACAACAGACATTTGTAGAAGAATAGTTCTGCAAAGTCAAAAAACAGATGAAACGACAGCTAACACATAGCAGGTGGCAAAAGTGGCGACCTCTCTAACAGAATATACTGACTCCACAAAGTGAATGAACAAGTATGAACAAACAAACTGATTGTTAGGATTTCCCATAAATGCCAGGTGTGCAAACATAGATACATATATATTCGTAAGAAGTGTAATACACATTAATTCCAGTAAAATAAATACATATACATTTCTAAAAAACTTCAAATATTAATAATGAAAGTAGTGACTTTTTTGGCCACTACAAAGATAAAATATTTTAAAATACCTAATAGACATACCTTATTCAATAGACAAAATCTAAATTAAAGAAAGTTAAATTTAAATATATATTATTAAAAACATAAGCTGATGCACATGCTTTTGTTAGGCTAATAAAATATATAATCTATTATTTTTACTGAATACAGGGAGTCAACAAAAATTTGATCAGTAAAGCATAAAAGAATGAATACATAAACAAAACATTTACTTCCTGTGCTCGAGTATTTTTGACTATTTAAAAGTTTTTCTCAGAAGCTCAAGTTAACAAACTTGTTAATTGAAATTAAGGCCATAACATAACCGAGGACATCAGATCTGTTCTTAAAGGCTTCTGAGGGTGTTATTCAATAGCTTAAAATAATCGAGCAATAAATAATAAATCTATTTAGAGACAAATTTAATTTTGTTTGAGTAAAACTAAACCAACAAATAATAAGTGTACTCAAACATGACTTCACAAAACCAGATATAAACAAATAAATACTAATACTAATCTTGAAATCCTACAATGCAGGAAATTGACATATAAACATAACTGCTGTTTAAAAATAAGCCAATACTATATTATTAAAGGTTCTAATAATAAAAATCTCTCTCTCTCTCTATATATATATATATTAACACGCAAGCGCGCATGAAGTGTGGCTTTGGAAGCGCTTGAACCTCTCAAAAACTCACGCACGCGGATAAACATTCATTGTCATAAACTTCTTTTAATAAATGATGAGTTTCAGTAGGGGTTTTACCTAATTTCCTGACAATTTGTTGCTCTACTATTACACTTATCATGTTTTTGGCCCAACGAAACAAACACCTCTGACACAAACAAAGGTTACGGCCAGACTCATTTCTAGAAAACACTAGAGGCTCTGCAATTGAAAGAGAAAGCTTTATGCTGCACAGCTGTCGATTGTTTGGAATTGGTGCATCTGTAGCAGCGTCAGTCTCGTTATTTAATAGCCACACCCCGTATATATTCCTCATGTATATATGTATATGCCAATTGGGTATCAATCTCAGTAAGTTCAATTTGTCTATCTGTTGGCCTCCTTTACCCATAATATTTTCCTATAGGTCTTAAATTCTCAGTATCCACCTTTCAAAAGCAACTAACTTTGGTTTGTACTTTCTTACTATCNCATATATTCATATATATAAATAAATCCCTATAAGCCATAATTCATCATTTATATTAGTTTATATTTACGATAAATTGACTTTTTCTCAGGTAATTGAAATTTTCTCCTTTTTATTTCACATTATTCCTAAAAACTAGATTGGTTTTGAAATTTTTACTAAATCCTTAAATTTATAAACTTATAAGAAACTTATATCAATAATTGATTGATCTTCTAATAGAAAATGTGCTAAAAATCAAATAAAAATTTAAAATTTAATTTTAAAAAAAATAAAAGAAATCCACAACTTTTAGAAACAAAAATATGTTCCAATATTCAAATGATCAATCATCAAACTCTTAAGCTTCATCTTAAGCTTAAACATTCATAACAATTATTTGGAGAAGTTTCCAGATGTCCACCCTTATCACCGAAATAAAAGGATAACAAATAACCTTATTTTCAGAAGCCTTAACCTCTTTGACTCTGTTTTCCTCGACAAAAATATCAAATGTATAACTGACATTCTTAGAAATAATGGCTTTGAGCGAAACATAGTACATGTTCTACTCTAAATCCTATAGTCCTACTCTATCCAAAATAAAATAACAAAGGCCTTATTCAAACCTTCCTAAAACTACTTATAGGCTTTTCCAACAACAACAAACTTCTATATTTTATACATCAAATTAAAATACTCCATTCTCCACAGCGTCAGATATCCCATCATTTACAAAATCTCTTATGCCACTAACAACAGTACCGCAGCCTATATAGGACAAACAGATCCCATGCAAAAAATAAAAAGGAATTATCAACCACCATGATATTGAAAACAATAAAACCACCACTACTCTTTCGAAACAGTTTATTACCGACAGGCATATATTCATATATATTCTAGGCATTCGACTTCGACAAAGTCACGGTTCTGGCGACTGAATCTAACCTTAAAAAATACTTCTTTCCAAGTCCATTCACATAAACTAAAATAAAAACGTATTAACGATAAAATAGACAAAGATTATATTTCCTACACTTACAGTTTTTTCACATTTAAAAAAAAAAAATTAGCATAAGACCTATATTGACATTTCCAGTAAACTTAGGCCACCTAATCCCTCAAAGAAAAGCCATCTTTCCAAAACACTGACTCACCAGAATTAGAAACATACCTACCATCCCTCCCCCACAAAGCCTCTCAAATTCCTTCCCTTAAAAAAGTTTTCATCAAATAATTCTGTTTGAGCAAGAGTCTCTCCCCCTTCAGCAATCTCATTGTTGTGTGCATTTTTAAAAGTACTTTTCCTTTTTATTATATATGTTCAGTTTTAGACTAATTACTCATATATTAATTATATAGATTAAACTCCTATTGTTTTGCTCAGTTATTTTCTTTTATATCTTGTAATTGTATGTATAGGGTGTTTTTTTTAAAGAGTTAGACAAGTTTAAATTATAATAAAACAAAGAAACATATTTTTAATATCAATGGCTATTTTGCGTAGAAAATTTTATGAAATTAATGTTTAAATATGATTTTGGCCATGTATAAGGCGCAATCTGGAACACCAATTTTCACAAACATTGCAGCATTTGTGAATATGGCATATTTTGCCAATAACTTTTCGAATGTTGATTTCCAGGTGTTCAATAGTCTTTAGTTTATTGATGTAGACAAGTAAAAAGTCCCAAAGAAAATAATCCATGGGCTTAAATCACATGAGCTTTGTGGCCAATTAATTGGACCATTACATTAAATTATTCATTCTGTAAAAGTGAATCAATTGTAGCTCGCTGTGTGGCATGTGACTCTGTCCTGTTGGAACCACTGGTATGCAAGATTAATGCCAGCTAATTTAGGTAAAAAAAAATTTCAACCATTTTCCAATATTGTTCACCATTGACAGTAACATTCTGTACATCAGAGGGGAGAAGATGAAGACATATAGACCAATAATACCTCCAGCCCACCAATCGCACCAAACAGTAATCTTCTATGTATGTAACGGTGTTTCGACAAAAGCATGTGAATTATCCTAACTATAAATGCGACAATTCTGCTTATTCAACTGAAAATGGGCTTTATCAGAGAACAGAATTTTGAATGGAAATTCAATATCAATATAAATTTGTGCTTTAGCCCATTCGCCGAATGGATGGAGCATACGATAGAGTACGCCTAAGCCATAACGAAATGTCACACCAAACTAAACAAAAAGCAACTATCAGCTCTTAAATGGGTTGTCAAATAAAGCGTTGTGTTGTCAACTCAAAGTTGTGAACATGAATAAAAAACACCTTTTATATATATATATATATATATATATTATAATACTATATTTCTTAATAATTAAACTATTTATTCCATATTCNTTTTTTTTTTTTCTAGTATGTTTTTTTTGTTACTCAGTCCTAAAAAAAGCCTGAAATTTAGGCTGAAATTGGCAATAATAACAACTTTTTTGTTTAGAAATATTTTTAAACTTTTATTTATTTATTACATTCTGATAAATAAAAAATTTTTTTTATTTGATTACAATGAAAAATGAAGAACAAAATAAGAATAAAATTCAAAAACAATTGCTTGAGGGGAGAAGATGACCAATGACACCACTCTCAAATTATTTACAGACTATATCCTAGAAAGGAAAACAAAGAGGGCCATTAATGGGAAGCGCTGTAGGGATTAGAGTTGGAGGACAGGGCCTGTGGTAATGAATTAGGGTGATATAGCAGTTGAATGTGGAAAAGAGTGAAGCGAGAGGAAATGAGATCTGGAACAAAAGGGATATTAAAATTTCTGGTGAAGGGAGGACTTGGATATGTACTAGGGAGCATTTGCGATTATTCTAAGGGTTTTGGATTGAAAGGACTGGCTTTTTTGGATGTTGAAAAACTTGGTAGCATCCCACACTTCTACCCCATATGTCCAGATTGATTGTAGTCAGGTCAGAAGGTTTTGTAGAGCGTCAGTTTGTTTTCTATCATAAAATTATAGTTCTTATTCATGAGTCAGTATAGGACTCCATGTCACTGATTGAGATCTTGTCTTTTAATTTTACTATATTAGCCCCATGTGAGTCGGGAGTCAAGATGGAATGCCAGTTAATGAACGGAATATGAATGTGGTAAAGGAACATTGTTCCTTGTTTCAAAATTTAGGAAAGTCTTTTTTCAGCAATTGGAAATTAACTTGAACCAATTTTGCTTCATTGATTTATATTTTCCATTTGCCACACCATTGTTTGATAGTTTTGAGATGATCTTGTAGGTTCTTAGAAGCAGTTTTAGAATTGGGATGGGAAGATGGATAACCTTGTCGGCTCTAAATAGGGATAGGAGGGTACTTGGATGTGTATGGATGTCAGCTGTGTATAGGATGAAAAGGACAGGCCCAATCACACTTCCTTGAGGAACTTCCACTTGGTAGAAATCTGAGTAATCTAATCCTTGCTGAACCATAAAGAAACGGTTGGATAAGGAGAACTTAAGGATTAGGTAAGTTTACTAGGAAGTATGGATTTCAGTTTAAACAAAATACCACTGTGCTAGAATCCAAAAACCAATGCTCTAGAAACATCATAAAAAGCATCTGAGCAATACTCTTTGTGCTCAAGGGAAGCGGAAATGTAGTCTAAAACCCTTGCTAGACATGAGAATGAGGGCCAATAGGTGGGAGAGGAAGAACTAATTGTGGTGAGGTTTTGGGATGATATCACATTATATACAGGACGGCCACAAGAATTGGTTGTTCTTGGTCCTATTACAAGTGTTTCTCATTGTAGCCTCCATCAGCAAGGAAATGGGGATGTTTACAAATTAGTTTTTAATTATAAGGGGTGTATACCTATTTATACTTATTCAAGATTTCAAATGACTGTAAATATTTTAATGCCATTTAATGCTTTTCAAAATCTAATAATCTCTTTAGAGCATTCTTTAAGCTTGTTAAATCCCATTCAACTTCTTTTTAAAAAAACCTCAGTTTAGTTATTAGTTTCAAAAATACAGTCTCACAAATTCTTCCAATTTTAAAGTATTACTGAAAAAAAAAAAATTTACAGATGCTGAAACAACTCGTTTAAATATTATATTTAATATAATATTTTCCCGAGCCCAATACTCGGCATTAGTTTGAAAAAAATATCGATGGAAATAACTCTAACTATCAGTGGAAAGGAAGAGGGTTCCGGGTGACCATTAATGGATAGTGATGAGGTTCTGCAGGACTAAGTCAAATCCATTCACAAGTACTCGCAAACTTGCCAGCCATATGGAATGTTGAAGTATTATTAGCTAAATTAAAAGGAAAGATCAGAGAAAAATAACTCCCAAAATGGGGAAACATATAAAACTACAACTAAAAGACTATTTCTAACATAAAATAACTGAGAAAGTAGGTTTTATATTTTGTGGTCGCAGCCACTTTCTTTAATTATTTGAAATATACCTTTATGCCATAAAATACAATATTATCCTTATTTTCCTACAACAAACAAATAAGATTAGATGATTATATACAACTCATATAGATTAGAAAAATGGGGAAACTGGATAAATTAACTTGGATTGATTGTTTAAAATTAAATAGCTAAAATAAAAACAATAATTTTTTTGTGTGAAATAAAGTACTTCTAAAAAGGTGAAAAACACTTTCTTCTTTTATATTAGACTAATAGACTGAAATATATTGCTTTAAATTTTTTTAAAAATTAACCTTAAGGAGCTTTAATACTTGACTTTATAATCAAATACTCGAGAAATAATAAAACCATAAATAGAAAAGAGCTAATAAAGCAACAATAGTTTAAATTATTAAATAATAATTAACGTAATTTAAAAAAGTGGTTAAATTAAAAATAGCAATTACTTACTTATACATGCAAAATAGTACTTAGGATTAGTATTTAATATTTAAAGTAACTTTATTAGTTAATTTAAGTTTGAAGTAAAACATTAATATTGTATTTGAAATAATGTTGTGAATTACATTAGTTCATATTACCAATGAATATGAACTAGGACTCAAATATGTCAAGATTAATGTAAAAAAAAAAAAATTCACAAAAACTGTTTAAGGTTGGTTAAAAAAATTAATAAAAAATACTTACGCAAGAGAAGTACCCTTGGCAGCAAGAAGAAACTCATGACTAGATGAATCTTGCCCGTTTACTTCAAATGCAACACTAAAATACTCTGAACTATTCACCTGTAATAAATAATACGTCAATAAATGTATTAGTAACTTAAAGTGATACATTAACTATAAAATAATGCCCATAATATAATTTTTTTTAAATGGTAATTCTCTGAAAATGCTAAAGATTAAACAAAACCTGGGATCTTGCTAAATTATGTCTCCTTTGCTGTAGCGGAACATCCAAATTCATTTCAGAACTTCTTGTTCCAACTTTATCCATTTGATTTAAGCTTCTGCATCGGGTCTACAATATTGATCAGAAGCTAAATTAAAAGAAAGAAAAAGATTGTCGAAAATGAGTGTAAGATAAAAGTCTAGATATTATAATAAGAACAGAGAAAATGGGTACTAACATGAAGTCTTGCTGTAGGAGAGACAGCTAAAAATATGTTCATGGTGGCAGAAACAAAGTCAGTTTTTTCAACATCAGAGGGTTTTGGGGTCATTTCTATAAATTATGAAAATATGGTATATATAAAATTATCAAAGTACATTCTGTCCTGATTCTAATTATTTTTATTTTAATAATGCTTACCTTAGAAATAAATTCTCTCACAAATTAAGAAGAAAATAAAATATTTCATTTCACACTTGATGAAGGTTGGTTTAAAAAAATATATATTTAAGAGAAAATATTTTGCCTTAAACTAACATATTGAACCCTTGAGTAGGGTATCAAGTAAAGATAACATTTGCTAATGGGACACTTTGCAGTTAAGAAAAAGTAAAGATAATGAAAAACGAAACTGGCAGGTTACCCATTTGGGTAGGGAATCTAGAAGTAGGTACATAAACATAAGGGGTTAAGTTTAGGCAAACCCGGTAACCATGCCTGCTAAATAAATTAAGAGGTTTAAGTGATCTCAGGCGCATAACTGACATACTTTTGAAATCCTGAAAATTTTGGAATAAAATAAATCACTTCTATATGCTAATAGATTTTAAAAGTTCAGAAACATATAAAAAATACAACATTTTATAACAGATATCTGAATATGTTTTACATTTTCGTTTGTGAAGTCCTTTATCTTCGGATCTATTGATCCGCAGGAATAATGCTGTATTCGGTTGTTGCTTCGAATTAATCTTTTATTGTTTAAGAAAACCATTATGCAAACATGCAGAGACTTATATTACATTTTTCTTAAATTGATGAAATCAAAAATCCACTTAATGTTTTAAATTTAAAAATACATATAAATTTAAAAAAAAGATTTTAAGAGTCAAATTATTTTGAAAATTTTAAACCTTAATTCTTTCGAGATCATTCTTATAAAATATTATTTCATGTTTTTTTTTAATGTTTAAATTAATTAAAAAACTTATACCCGTTTCTGCACTCTATTTTAGGGTGAAATCACAGTAAATTTTAAATATGAATTTATTATTTTTTTAACATATTTTCCGTAACAAAAACATTCTATTCATATTGGTCCCATGTCGAGACTTTTGAAAATGTTTCATAGATTTATTACCGGTTAAGCCAAAAAAAAATAATTTTTTTAAATATGGAATACTGTTCTGCTGTGGTATGCCATATTATCCATATTTCCTGCTTGACAGCATCCTTCAGATGTATTGGGGCGCCAGAGTAGCTCATGGGATCCGTTCGGGTCTCGCAATCCTGGCACTGCGGGTTCAAATTCCACTCTGGGCGAACTTTACCAATAAATAAAAGCTTGTCCTGAGCCATGAATACTTAGAATGGGATGGTAACCTGTAGACATCCCCTCCCTCCACGACCCTAAGTGGTTGAAAGAGAGGCTATAACTTAATAAATAAATAAATAAAACCTTTAGATGTCTCAGAATCCTATAAATACGATAAATGAATATTGCTTGAAGCAACTTTAAGAGGCTGACAAATATCTGATGGTTCACGCAGGTATAGATTTATGCATTACATTGGATACGCGTATTAACAAGAAACTATAAGGAAGTCATGACATTATTAGATAATATAACTTAAGTCCGCAAATTATACTACTATTTGTAATTATCTATTAATCTTTGTTGTAGTCTAATCTGACCTTTTCTAATTAATGTCTGTCCTGTTCAGATAAACTTTAATAAAATCTCATCCATAAATATTTGCGGTGATTTGAAAACAGGGTCTTTCGCAGTGCTTGGTGTACTCCATGGTTAGTAAGTAGCAAACATATTATATGGGAGACGGGTTTATAAGACATTATCTGTTGTTTTTTTACCAATCCTGATTCAAGGTGGTTAATAATCTGCTTACAGTCCAGGAGGACATACCTTCAATAGAAGTCTGTTTCGTTTTCTTCTTCCTAATTTACCCTTTGAGCCCCTCCCCCCCCCCCCTATTTTTTTATTTATTAATTTCTGAGTTATTTACTTTTCATCTCATTTAACCCATTGTAAGTCACTCCCACACTGGTAGTGTCCTAATCTACAACCGCATTAGAACGGGCAATTTAGGATTTCAGGTTTGAAGTTCTCAGTTCCAGCTTCAAACCCGCTGCAAATTACGTATAAACTTTACGTATCCCATCTTTTACGTATAAACTTTACGTATTTCCTGGCTCCTTCACAAATAGCTTTTATTTTTACTAAATATTGGCTTATAGAGACAGCCAATATGGTACATAGAAGGAACCTCATAAGCTTACGTTCCTAAATGTGGGAAAGGGGAGAATTCTACATTTTATTTCTCGTTCGAATTCTCAATTCTCCCTAGAAGTTTCGCCGACTACTGCTTTTTACCAGCCTAATTTATGATAGCTTGTATCAAACTAGTATACGCTTTTCCAAGTGACAGCTTTTACCTTAGGCAACTCTCAATGACAAAACCAACAATTTTCCTAATTATTTCAGAGAAGATTCTAACCTTTATAAAAATAATTAAAGAATTTGTATCATAATTCCTAAATTATTAAGTGAAAATATATAATTATAATACATTGTTAAAAAACCAAATTATCCTTTAAAATGTTATCTGTTAATTTTCTTAGAATACAAATTTAGGAAAAAATAGAAATGTGCTTCCTTTAAAAATATCTTAGACACTTTCTCTACTAATGAAGGGAGTGGAAATTCTGTAATTTTAAAACAAAAAGAAAAAAAAATGTCTTCCCATACACATTCTTTCTAAACTTAGAAGGCTGTAAGCGCACTTTTATTATATATATAAAGAGAGAGAGAGAGGAAGAGTGAGTGAGAGTGTGGGTGGTCATATGTGTGAAAGTTCACATTTTTGATTGTAGACGTCATCATATTCATGGTCTCTTTATTTATTTCATAGTTTCCTATATCTTTGTTGAGCGAGAGAGCTTGTAGGTGTTACCTGTTGATGAAGTGGAAGTCGTTATTTGCGAATGTTGGCTGAGAATATTTTTTCTAATGAATGTTTTCTTTATCACTTTATAAATTTTAATGTATTTATATAAAATTGTAGGAATTCATATTAATTTTTCTAGACTATGCTAACTTTTATTTGTTAGCTAATACTTGCCCTAACTGAATACATTAAAGAAATTAATATGTTATTAATATTTTTCTTATTATGTATGTGTTCAACATGCTGTTTTGCTGATAATACATTTCTTGAAAATGTTGCTGAAGAAGAATTACTTTCACTAATAAGAAATGAGAAATTTGTTGTTGTTCTTTTTAGTAAGTTAATACTAATTTATTTGTTTTATAGGGTTTGACTACACCTTTTTTAAACAGAAATAGAGAAGATTATTATATTGTTATTTTAATTGCTTTTCTGATTATTGATAAAAATGAGTACTTTTATCAATTTCCCATATTTTATTAGAATTCTTATCCTAATTCATATGTAGAATGACAATAGGAAAGATGACAGCTTATCTGTCATATGCATGTGCATACACATGTAAAAGTAGGTGATCCGCCTATCTCCACTTATAGGCCTTGCCATAAAATGATCCTGAAAATTTGTTATTGATATTTCATCTAATGCTTATATCTAAGTTTCAGGGCATATTATTATTTTTGTGAGTACCTCACAGGTTGAACCCCTTGATGATGCACAATTAAATTAAAAAATATTAAAAATACTTGATGGAAAGAAGCAATGCACAGTTCTTATAGCACAAATCTTTTCTTATGATTTCAATATTAAGAGATAAATTAAATAGAAAAATAAAGTAGAGGGAGTGGTTTTTCTAAGGTGTGCTTTAATGTAAAATATTGATTTTTTCCTGATCAATCTAAGTTTACTATGCATTGCATGTAAATTGGAGGTGTTGTGAAATACCTTTTTAGGGAATAATAATTAGTTTGTACCAGGAAATTAGATACTTCAGATGGTGACTAAAACAAAAATCTCAATAATAAAAAGTCTATTAATTTTTTGCACTGATTTTAATCTGTGAAGGTTTATACTTCATATTTGAGGTTCTTAATATAGTATTATGTTGCAGGAATCACAATAAAATTAAGGATTCCTAATTTATAATTTAATTTCAATATAATATAATTTTCCATAACTTATCTTTAATAAGAATTTATGGTAAATTTGATTGTTGAACTATCAAATTTTCCCCTTTAAATGACTAGGAATTTAGTATTGATGTACTGATAAAATTTTCTTATTATATTTTATATAAATGTAAAATTCTTTCGGGTTTTATAATGTTTCCTGTGTCATTGAGTTCTATTTTTTTCTGATGACAAAAAAATGAACAATAAGTATAATATTCACATTTGCCATGTAGGAAAATGCTGGATAGATAAGCAAAATAAAACTGTCTTGAAGTTTTAGTTACTTTAAGATTTTGATCTTAAGGTATGACCTATGTCTCAAATGTATTATAATAAGCCCTAAAATAAAATTAACAGTTGACCCTGCTCGTCCTTTGTCAGAGAGGAGTGAAGAGAAACTGACTCTCTCCAAAAATTTAGGAAATACTCTGTTTAATTTTTTTTTTTTTTGTGTGTTCGCTAAATCTTCATATGTTGATCATTATTTCAATATTGAAGGGCTGATTGGGAGATCAACTCATAATAAGTTTTGATTTTCCCACAGTAATGTATTCAATTCTTGTACAAATTCGTGTTGCAAACATTTTTTTAAATGCGAGAACATTTTTCAGTGTGGATATCCAATTTTTACATATTTATCTGCAGAAAGCACAAATGTATGTAATGTGTGGGATGCAGTATGTTACAAATTTGTTATCTGGCCCAAGGAGGCTTGGTAATTATTAGGTTAATCTGGTGGTAGAACTGAAACTACATAATCTTTTCTATGTTGGTTAGCTTAAAAAAATTCAGTTCCAATCCATTCTAAATGTTCTGGGCCCTACCGGACTGCAGCTAGTCTGCTAATGAAGCAGTAGCAGAGTGACTACAGTAGGAGGTAGAGGACCCTGACATATGATCTATACATTGATAATGGGTCTCTTGGCCTTGAAAGTGATCAGCGATCAGCTTTTAAAATAAAGAAATATATTTTTTAAGTATGAAAAATTGGATTCTTTTTCTTTATGTAATTTCAATCATTCCAACTGTGAGGAAAATATGTTGAATAGCAAATTATTTGTAATATCTGGACCTTTGGCATTTTAATTTTTTAATGTTTTCAAAAACCACTTTCCTTTTTATAATATGAATTTATTTACCATTTCATCTTCCGGGTTGGACCGAGTCAAATTGTTGTTATTTGCCGAGCTTTCGCACACCATGTGATGGCTTCTTCAGGGCTGAAAAGAGAATGAGAGTTGTAAAGAGAGATTTTAAAAAATCCAGATGGTATATATTTACCATGTTTTATACACCAGGTGGTGTATAATCCTGGCACGGTCTTGTCCTTGGGCGAAGTCTGCCTTCCCATTGGTTGATACTGTGTTCTGGCGCCTGGTCTCTGGAGTAGTCAGGTAGCTGGTCACTGATTGGTTGGATCCTCTTGTCAATTAGCGCTGGTTTCCAGTTTTTGCTCAATCTGTATCCGTCTTCTCTGTTGATATTTTTCGGATTCTTGGTTATTTCGATGGCTTCTCTGATGGTTCGTCGATAGTAGTTGCTTTCCCGGGCCAGTATTGAGGCGTCTTCGAATTTGATGTGGTGGCAGGTGTTGGCGAAGTGTTCTGCTAGAGCTGACCTTTCTGTGCGTCCGTGTTTGATGTCTGCGATGTGTTCTTTGAGACGTGTGTCTATCGTCCTTCCGGTTTCACCGATGTAAGAAGTTCCGCAGGAGCAGGGAATCTTGTAAATTCCTGGAGTCCGAAGTCCAAGTTTATCCTTAGGTTTCGGAAGGATGTCTGTTATTTTTCTGTCCGTGTTGAATGTTGTTCTTATTTTGTGATTTTTTAGTATTCGGGCGATCTTCTCTGTTGTCCCTTTGACGTATGGGATGGTCACTTGTCCTTGGAATTCTTCGGCTTCTCGTTCTTCCTTGTTGCGCTGCATATTTCTCTTTCTCTGGATCTTGTCTATAGTGTTGCGGTCGTAGCCATTCTTCATGAAGGCGGTCTTCAAGTGTCTTCTTTCTTTCGGTAGTTGGGCTGGTTCTGAGAGTATCTCCGCTCTGTTGAGTAGAGTGTTGATGACTCCTTCCTTCTGAGCCGGGTGGTGGTGGGAAGTGGCATGTAGGTATCTGTCTGTATGCGTGGGTTTCCTGTAGATTGAATGGCTCAAGAGGTGATCCTTTTTTGTTACGAGTACGTCCAGGAACGGTAGTCTTCCTTCTTCTTCGAGTTCCATGGTGAACTGGATGTTCTTGTGCATGTTGTTCAAGTGTTGAAGGAACCCTTCCAGCGAGTCTCGGCCGTGTCTCCAGATGACAAACGTATCGTCGACGTACCGATACCAGCAGACCGGTGCTTGTGGTGCAGATTCGAGAGCTCTCCGTTCGAAGTCTTCCATGTACAGGTTGGCTGCAAGTGGACTTAGTGGTGATCCCATGGGTGCTCCTTCAAGTTGTGAGTAGTATTTGCCGTTGTAGAGGAAGTAGGTCGATTGGAGACTTAACTTGGCCAGACTAAATTCTTCTTCCGTGAGGAGGTTTTTCATCAGGTTCAGAGTTTCGTCAACGGGGACCTTGGTGAAGAGGGACTTTACGTCGAAGCTAACGAGGATGTCATGTACTTCGATTCTGATGTCTTGAAGAATGTTGACGAAGTGTTTGGAGTTTCTAATATGGTGTTTAGTGTTACCGACGTGAGGCTTCAGTTCTTTTCAGCCCTGAAGAAGCCATCACATGATGTGCAAAAGCTCGGCAAATAACAACAATTTGACTCGGTCCAACCCGGAAGATGAAATGGTAAATACATCTGACGACCGACGAAGCCTACGTGAACAATATGAATTTAATTTATTTGTGAGTGTGTAAATAAGCATATGTAGTATTAGCTTCATATAGCATGTGTAGACTTACAATATTGAAATAGTTACATTTATATTTTTTCTTCTATTTTTATTCCAACATTTATATAGACATTCACTTAACCCTAAATAGCCACCTGTTTGCTACAATTCTGAATTAAATATCTATTGAATTTTATTTTCAGCTAAGTCTGATTGTCCACAATGTGATAAATTAGAATCTTTACTTATAAACATACGTGAAGACTTGGTAGATACATTGAATGCCTGGGTTGTTAAAGCAGAAAGGAGTTACTTGGTGAAACTCTATAGTCCATCTAAGGAGCCAGCTTTGGTCTTTTTTAGGCATGGAGTTCCTTTGTTGTATGATGGTAAGTATGATTCTATTTTATTTACAATTGAAAAAATGAAATTAAAAATTGAAAACAAATTTGACATAACTGTTCACATTTTCATCAAACTAAAACGATTTATAGCATGAGTTTAATTGCATATGTAGTATCATACGTATAATCCTATATACCATAAACTAAAATGAGTTATTAAATTATAGAATCTCTTAATTATTTCAAAAGTTTATATTTTATATTACTAAAATTTACCTTTACTTAATAAAGAGGTTTATTTCACTCACAACACACTTAAGGTATCCGAAACAGATTTGCTTAATTCTATTTATATTAATTTTAAATTAATATTTAGAACCTGAAAGATAAAAAAAAAAAAAAAAATTTAAATATAAATGATGAAAGGCGAATAAGCAATTTTATGAAACACAATGAATTTATATTATTCTTTAATTTTTCAAATACCCAGTACTTTTTATCCCGCCCTATATCTACATCCTCTTTTCAGAAGTTGTCTGTTATTCTCTATTGGCAATCATTTAACAATATTACGACAATAATCCTAGTCAATGTGTGATCTTAGCCTTTTGCTAGGGTACTTCATCTAACCTTATTTTATTTATTTATTTATTTTTTTGTAGGTTAGTCATGAAGCAATTGTCTCGTTCTCCCAAAAAGAACTTGAAATTGCTATTACTATTTATAAGTTAGTTTTTGTATTAAATTATGCCCCCCTCCCCACAAATAAGTAGAAAAATATTTAATATTAGTGCTATCTCAGTTCTTATTTTAGTGTTGGTTAATACATCTTAATGTCATTGCTCATAAACCAATCTTAGTATATGAACTAACAACTGTCCTTGGTCTTCTAGGGCCTGTCAACCACTCATTAGCTGAATAGTTAAATTGAATGATAGTATTGGCTTCATCTGGTACTTTGTTTATCTCCAGATCATATTAAATTTATTTATAAAAAAAAATATGTGGAAACATTTCCCAAATATATTGTCTAAGTAATCTTAAATTTCTTTTAAAATATTTAAGAATTTCGATGTAATAATCCTATTTCGCTGATTGTTGAACTGATGAAGTTTTCTGCATATTCAAATTCAAATTTCAATATTTTTTTCTCATAATAAAAATAAAATAACTAGTTTTTTGCTTCCATTATCATTTGGTTGATCCTTTCCCTATTAAACTGTAATATACTGCAAAACAAATTGTTTGTCCATGGTACTCATTTTAACTCTATCAAAGTTATTTAGAAATTGCTTAAATTTTGACAATCTAATGTAGTTTGTTATTGGCCTTGTTTGTCAAAATTGTATCTACTAATAGTAATTTTTGTTTAATTATCAAAATTTTTTTTACTTTTAAGGTGAAGCAAATGAAGAGTTGATTTTTCATGTCTTTACTGAAAATAAGGACCCTGTAGTAAAGGAATTGACAGATCATACTTTTGAACTACTCACACAGGCTGCAACTGGTGCTACTACTGGTGATTGGTTTATTTTGTTGTAAGTTAAAGCAATTGCAAATTTCTTTTAGGGTTTAACAAACATTATTGAGTCCTTTTGTTTTATCAAGTAATATTTTATATTTTCAGCTATTCTGATGATTGTGTGGAATGTCAGCGGTTACAAGCTCGTTGGGAGGCTGTTGGAGCTAAACTAAAAACTCGTCTTAATGTTGCTCGACTGAACATAAAAACATCTGCTGTAACAGCTAGACGATTTAGGATAGCTACTGCTCCTACTTTTATGTTGTAAGTTAATAATTTATTCATTAATTAAGCTATTCATTTTAATAGTATTTTTTTTATTTGCTTAAAAAGTAAAAGAAAAAAAATACTTAGTGTTACTTGTAAATGTTGGCTGTCGATCCAAAAGTTGAAATATAGATTAGATATATTAAAAAAATTTTCAAACAATTAATTAGAAGGAATAGAATAAAAAATCATATGTCCCAGCCAGGACTCGAACCTGGATCTCCTGCTTTCCGGGCCTAAAAAAAAATTTAGTGATGTATTGATTACTGATTAATAAAGATAAAAACAAAATTATATAAAACATGCTAATTATTAATTATTCACATCCTAATTATATTGGAAGTTAAAAACCTAGGGCGCCCGGCCAGTAGAAGGATCTGTTCGGGTCTCTCAATTCTGGTGTTGTGTGTTCAAGTCCTGCTCTGGCAATGCTTTTACCAAAAAATGAATTTTGCTAATGGGTGCTTAAAGTAGAGTGGCTACCTGTAGATAGTCCTTCTCTCCATGAGATGTGGATTTAATTATTTAACTTTCCTTTCAAGTGGTTAAAAGGAAGGGTAGATGAAAAAAACAAAAAACTGCTTCAAATCATTTAACAATAGACTGTGGACTTTTAAAAAATCCAGTTTAGTCTGCACTTTAAAAATATATTTTACATTATAAAAAATGTAAAAAATTAAATTCAAAACTAATGAGGTGTAAAGAAATTCTCTTTAAAAGTTAAAGTTACAAAACCTGCTGTCATTTATCAATAAAATTTACCCTTTGACACATATTGCATCATAATATGTTCACAAACTAAATTCCTAATTTAAAAAAAAAAAATTATAATTCTAAAAACTTCATTTCACCTGGGGGTCAGTGTCTATGGCATCATTTTTTCTTAACTTAGAACCTTTCTTCACGAATTCGTTCCTGATGGATGCTCTATGAATTCTGAGCTACACTGCAAACTACTGGAGAGGCTTAGCAAAGTTGTCTGAGTGTTATTCTCCTTTAATCAAAGAAATAGGGAGTTTATAAAAAAAAAATAATGCATGTTCTCACGCTTCCTGTCAAACCAAAGAGAAGTTTTAATAACTTCTTGGGTTTGAACTCCTGCCTCCTCCACCATATAGTCGAGACTGTATTACTAATTTATTAAAGATTACTACTACCCCCCTGACCAATGTAGAAGGTTTATGTGATCTGCACTCCTTTCAGACTGAAAGTTATATTCCAATTCAGTGAAGAATTAACTAGAGATGGGTGTTCCAGGAGCTCATAAGGAATTCACTGTCATTCTAAATAGAAGCTCAGAAAGAAAAAAACAAATTTTACTCTCTGAATCATTTGCCTACTAAGTTCTAACTTTACAAGGGGAGATATTAATTAAAAAATATTAAGAAATATTTTCATATATAATGTATACTATATCTTTAGTATCGGTACTTTAACCAATTAAGATTATTTTTGTTCTTGTTTTTCAGTTTTCGTCTGGGGAAAATGTATTATTACAATATACCGAAATATGATGTGACATCGTTTGTTGCCTTTGCCTCTGATTGGTACAAAAATGCTAAGTCTGAAAAAGTACCTCTCCCTAAAGCCCCATTGTAAGTTCCTTTATTTCTTACTTTTATAATGCACTTGTTCACTATTACATTTTTCCTTAAATTTCTCTGTTTGAATAGGTTAAGTTTATTACGCATAACCTAAACCTATATTATCTTATCTGTATAAATTGATAGTCTAATTTTATATCTTAGCATATTTTCATAATTTACTGCAAAATTTAAAATTTGAGGTTCTGATCAAATGTGTATGCATTGTTACTGAAAATGTTATTAATTAAAAACATTACTGAACAAATTATTATTGTTAGTAATGAATGTATTTTAAAACAAAATAATTTCTCACATAAAATAGTTCCATTTAAAACTAGTGGAATTTGTGGGGGAAAAAATCAACATTGACCCAATTTACAAAATAAACTAATATCAAAATGGTGCAATAAATTTTATACTAATTTTGCTAATTAATTCTGTGAATTTAGAAAATTGATTCTTTTGTCAGACTCTCTCCAGTTACAAATTTATCATTGACAAAGCTGAGTTAATTGGCCAGGACTGAATCACGCACTTCTTCGTAAACATGGCCGACCGATAGAAATAAAGTGGCTGAGAGTGGATCACTCTGATGAAAGGCCTTCTTCACGCTGATGGATTTGTCCAAATGCATTCAAGTCCTTATTTTTACCAGTCTAGTAATATGTTTACATAGTGAGCTGATAATAAACCTAAGATCCTTACATAGTAAATAAAATCCTAAAGGATAGCGTTGACTATCGACTATTCTTGTGTTAACAAGGCATCCAGGCAATTCCTTGATTAAGTCCCTGAGAGAGGAATGTGAGGGTATAAAGATTTATTATTAAAAAAAAAAAAAAAAAATGAGCATCACTACTCTTATGAAGACTTAATGCCAATACAAATGCCGTTTTAATTCAGGATCTTTCTTTAGGAGATATGTTGTTAACAAGCTTAATAGAAGAGATTGATTTCTCTGCAGGTCAGTGTCAAGTATTTTATTGACATCTCACTTATACAATTCCAACATTTGAAATAGATTCGAATGTCAAATATTCACTATCATTTGACAATTATTTTCTACATTTCCAATTAATTGTTCTTTTACAAAGATCAAGATGCTATTTTCCTATACAGGCAAGATATATAATTCCTTTTGGCAAGTAAACATGAATTTGATAATAGTGGAAAAAATCAGTGATGAACAGTTCATTGTTTTTAATGGACGTCCATGATGCCCTCTAAGATAGACAGTGGACAAGCAGTCAATAGTATCGAGCTCAGAGATATTGATATTGATCCCAATCGTGCTGGGTAATAAATGTGTCACCAGTCATACAAGTAAAAAATGCAATTCTACTTGTGATATTTTCAGTAAATTTTTGTCAATTAAGCGCCAAAAGATCACATTTTCATAACTGAGTGGTAGAGTTTGAAAATTGTGAGAAATTTTTTTTGTTTTTGAAATGGACAAAACGTGGGTGGTGCAATGGTGAGGGGTAAGAGACGGTAAGTACAAAGGGAGAGTGACCTGGGGCAATACAGAGAAAAAAGGTAGAAAATGATTTCGGATGAGTAACTTTTGGAACTAGGAGAAATGTTTGACAGGTTTATTTTGAAGGAGGGCTAATGGTTTTTCAGAATGTTCAAGTTCAAACATTTTTAACAATTCCCTTTGTACGCCTCTTACCCCCCACCCACGTTGTCTATCTAAAAAAAAAATTTTTTTTTCTCACAATTTTCAAACCCTACCTCTCAGTCATGAAAATGTGATCTTAGAGACACGACGTCCCCTCTCTCCTTCATGATAGGTAGGTGTGGTTGATTATATTTTTTGGTAGTTAGTTTTTTTGTATTTTGAATTTTTCTACGTAGTTTACTACATTCATACTTTTGATATCACATTACATTTAGTTATGGCAATTGTATATTATGATATTATAAATCATTTAATTTTTTTTGTTTTTATTTTTATTTTTATTTTTACTCTTATGGCATTGTATTTCAACAACCCTGAAGATGGCTTACAATGTAAGCCAAAACGTTGAATGATAATTTATTAAATACACAATTTTTAAAATTTCTATTTTTTTTGGATCTACCTTCACTGAACCCCAACAAAAAAAATCTAATAAAATAATTACCCAACAATTTTGGAGTATTTTATTTTTCTGTCCGAAATTCCTGACTAATTTCTCCAACATTTAGTTAAGTTCAACAAGATTACAATTAATCAATTTAGTAAACCATGCTTGAAATTTTCAACAAGTAGAGATCAAGTCAAGCACTTTCTAGGTCTTGTCAGTCATTATTCTTGTTTCATCTTGACAATGTCATATATGGTTTGCTCAAAAATCCATCTTGATGTGTAAACTAAGCGAATTCCTCAGTATATATTTATAATTTAACTTTCCATGTCATGTAATCCCCCTCATGTATAGAACCTATATTTTATCAATAACTAATCGGTTTTGAGCTACATTGCTCTAAACTAAATATAATGTCACACTTTACATTTAAGGTAAGAGCCCACTCTTATTTATTCAATTTTGCTCTTTAATAAACTCAGCTTTTCAATTTAGATTTAAAAGCAATAAGCCCGATTTCATTAAGAAGAACTAATAGTTGTGGCACTGAGATGTAAAATAAAAGTTACAGGTAAAACCCCACTCTAAAATGTTTAATTTTTCTGATGTAACTCCAAAAATATTTCTTTTTTTAACTCTAGCTCCTTGTACAATTCAAATAAATAATGAAATGTGGGATTACTTTACCACAATTATCATCATGATTTTATTTTCTTATAATTATATTTAATATCTATCATATGTAAAAAATGTAGTTAGTGATTTATCACGTATTGATTTGTTTCAGTGATGATTTTATTCAGCAAGTAGTGGATGCCATGAATGAAACAAGTGGATTAGTAGTAGTTTTTGTGTCTTTCCTTATTTCGGGACTCTTACTATACCGATACTATGCTAAAAAAGTTCTCATAGCAACACCTGCAGAAAGATTGATAGAGGAAAAAGAAGAAACCGTAAAAAATGAAGGAAAAGAAGAAAAAACTGTTGATTTGAAGAAGAAGAAGATTAAGGCTATGTACCCTATATGGAGTTCCGGCCACAAAAACTTAACATTGGTATTGGTTTGAAGAAGAAGAAGATTAAGTAGAGACAAATTCAAAAATAACAAACTGAAAAAATTTAACCTTCAAGTTCTTGTAAATATTTGTACAAAGACTGAATTTTATTTTTATAATACAAAAGAAATTATTAATTTTAAATTAACTGCAAAACTGAATTAAATGTGAACTTAATAATTTTCTGAATATTTGTGGAATTGTAATCACTGCGGTTTTTTACAAAGGTAAAAAAAAAAAACAAATAATATTAAAGAACAGTGTTTAATAAATTGGATTAAAATAGTAGTACTTATTCAGAAATGTAATTTATTGTGAAGCAATAGAGCAGTATAAAGTACTTTTTTTCTCCAGTTTACATATAAATAAACTGTTGATCTTTAACCAGTAGGAAATTAGTGGCTAACCCCCCCCCCCCCCCCCTCTCACCACTGAATTGTGATGAGAAAGGAAAATATAAGCTAAACAAATGAGTTATCTAGCAAATTTAAGTTTAGTAATAGACAATTAAAATATTAATAATTGGGAAATAAAATAAAATTTTATACATGCTCACAACCTTCCCCCTTATATTTGTTTCACCTATGGCATTTTCATTGAAGTGGTTAAAAAAATTGCATTGTTAGTGCAATGTTAGCATTTTTTCTTCAGACTGCCCAGCTCCAAATGCTACTCTATATGTTATGAAAGTCTTGTACTAAGTGTGTAGGACTCAGTGAAGCAACTTTGGATTTTTCCAATAATTTCAAATAGTTATTTATTTTATTTTGTAGATGTGTTGTTCCATGTATTAATTATTTATAAACCTCTTGTAACCTCTATTTAGGAAAAACAAATGAAATCAATATAACTACAATTACTGTGATTAAGACACCAATTTGTTAATATAACTATCTTGTTACAGAGGTTATAAGGAATATTACTAGGTTATATTACTACTACTTAAAAAAAAAAAAAAAAAAAAAAATTTAAATATAAATCTTAAAGAGTTAAATNCTTGTGATTATATACTTACCTTTTAAATTATATTAATAAGTTTGATTTTTTTAAATGAAGTTTTATTAATAGAATTTTATAGGGAGAAAGGTAACT
This sequence comes from Oncopeltus fasciatus, assembly GCA_000696205.2. NCBI lineage: Eukaryota > Metazoa > Arthropoda > Insecta > Hemiptera > Lygaeidae > Oncopeltus > Oncopeltus fasciatus. The sequence continues at coordinate 109,875 of KZ807338.1, read as the reverse complement.
TAAAATTCCTCCCTGGCCGTATCAAATGAAATATTACTGAGCTCTAATGGTGGTGTTGTAATTTTGGAAAGTTGGTATTCATCTAGGATAGGTTGAACTTTATTTATTGTAAAAAAAAAAAAAAAAAAGATGAGATTTGGTACTAAATACTGTAAGTAATAAATATTGAAACTTTTGGCAGTTGAATCCCCAGAATTTTATTTGGAGTATCTTGTCAGCTGCTTTCAAGCTTCTGTGAATATGTTTAATACTCTCCTTTGATAATATTGCAGATGATTATTTTGATAATTGCGGATAATAGGCAATTTTTTTTTCTCTTATACGGGCAGTCAATCATTGGAATATCTCAGCACCAAATGCCAAGCCTTTAATCCATTATACTTTTCTTAGGGTCACAGTACACAATATCCAGTAAGCTTCAGTTCAGCTAGCAAATATACTGTGTACAAACATTGGTAGGCTTTTAGTTAAAGAGATAAATGGATAAGCACCTCCATATGGCTGGCTTTTTCTAGAGCTAGAGGATTGCTCTGATTTTTGTATCTGAGGCATCACAAACAAGAGATAGCTCTTTATGAGTAGCCAGGTTGTTTCACTGCTGCCAGGCTTATTAAAAGGCTATTTTCTATCCAGTGTACATGCCTCAGAGGTCTATAGACATTGGTTTTGGTAGCATTATGAATGTTCTCCTATAAAAATTTACAGTGCCAATGAATCAACAAAGGATCAATTAGTTTTCAACTATCCTCTTGAAGACCTTGATGTGTCACTCAAAGTATTCTTTGTCAGCGGATAAGATAAAGAAATCGTCCAGAGGTAAGAGTAGAGAAAAGATTAATGTGTCAAAGAGCTGTTGAAAGGTTTAAGGGTTACCATAGCCATCTTTTCAACATTGCCTTCAATGAATGAAACATGTTAGAATGCCTTGGTAGCAACTAGCTTCTAGAAATTCACTTTCTCTCTCAGTTAAGTTGTGAAGTCAAGAAGATGGGGGTACAGTATATTTGTATGGATCTGCTTATTCAGCATTCTTTAATCCCATGGATTCCATCCTATGCATATATCATCCTTCTTGGTAATCACTTGCTCTGGGGTAGAACACATGATTGAGCTTAGAAGATGGTCGCAAGATATGCCTGCCCTAGAGGTTTTCTTGGCTTACCATTACAGGTCTTCATCGGCCTCATCTTCAAATGTTTAATGGAAAAAGTACATTCTACTGGGAATGTTAAGGGGTAGAAGTACATTCTACTGATTATAATTGACTACTGGGTCACCTGTGATTGCGTCTGCATATCTGCCATTTCCACATGCACCTAATATAATCAGCTACTTAGACGCATTGCTAAACATGCAGGTCAACCGAAGACTGAAGTTGTTGATATAGATGTCTAGGGTTGGGCTCGTTGCTTTTTGAGAGAGATAAGTGGGTAGTAATGAATTTTTGTTACTGTTAGCTTCTCAAGACCATTTTGTACAGTGTTTTTAGGATCCACTTATATTCTACAGAGTAGGTCCTTAGTTATTGGGATCCCAACATCTTCCTAGAAAAAAAATGTAACACTTAAAATGTGGGATAGCCTCTGGTTATCAAGCTTAATAATTTGAATTAGCCTCCTGGATTCTTCGGGTCTCTGATTTTCCTAGACCTGGAACAGGTGGGGGTTTGCCCAGTCTATGATTCTCATTGCTGATCTCAGCAACTTGTTCCAGGACATCCATTCTCAGACTTGCCATGGCTGTCTAAAACTTACAATGACCTTGGCAAATAAAATTATTTCAGCTTGCACATTATTATGAAGGATTTGCTTTCCATAATTGTTGGTTATGGTAAAATAAGATTACAGAGGGTTCTGTAGGGTTCACCATTTGTTGATTTTTTGGAATAGGAGAAATTGAGAAAGTAGCTAACAAGAGCTAAAAAACATTCTTTATCTATATAAAAAAACAATAGATATTTCTTTGATTATAAAAGTTGTGTAAAAATTTACAAGGTTTTGGCAGAAATAAATAATAATTTTTCCAGTGTTGCCATGGCCTAGGGGTGAGTGGGATCTAGAGGAGCTGGTTCCTGAACCTTATGGGGGGCAGGTAACCATTGGGCTACATTATAGTAACAGTAGTTCTACTTTTTTTTACTTATAATAAAACTACTCTTACTCTAACTAGGGGTGATAATGAATTGAAATACTACTGCAAAATAGTGATCATCACTTCAATGATGAGGTGATAAATCACTCAATAATAGGGATCTTTATATGAATAACTTTATATAACCTTTATTTATATATTACATTCTGAAAAAAATAAATAAAAACATCTTGTAATTTGATAACAATGTATAATAGAAAATAAATGCCATTAATGAAAGTCACATGAGGAGAGGAGGTGACAAGTGACACCAGTCTCAATATATGAATAACTATATTTGATTTTCTTGCTTTACTATCAGTTGCTCGTTGAATGTTTTTTATTAAAGAAAAATTCTAAAAAAGAAACACATTTTTTTTCTATATAATAGCTGGCTGGTGGAGGTTCCCAATCCAAGTTCTCTATATATTGGCCTATATATCCAGAGATCCGAGTGACTTGACCGAGCACTGAAGATGAGGCATTAGCTTCAAATGCTCTCTGCGTTATGAAAAAAATATATGTATGAACTGTGGAGGTTACTGACCAACTTCTCAATTATTTCAACCCCCTTTGTACATAAATTTCTACTTGGATATCAAAGGGATAAATGTATTATAAAAAATGATAGATCATCGTGCTGTTTACAGAAGGTAAATGAAATGTTACTTTTGCAGACTTCTATAAGACTGCTTTGATGAAGAGATCTGACTGGATCACTGCATCATTGAGTAAACCAGACGACCAGTAGTTGACCTTCCAGTCATCTAATTTTAAGAGAGAAGCTTATTAAATAAAAATACTAGTGTGAAACTTTTCATTAGGATGAAACCTGTTACATAGAAAAATACTTAACATGGTCACTTTCTTAGTTGTTTTGATTATGCACAAATACAAATTCAGATCACTAGAAGAATTAGTTAATGAAAGTAGCAAGTTTAATAGAAACAGACTTCACTTTATTATGTTAAGCAACTGCACAAGATTTTCTGGGAGGTAAGTGCCTTTTTCAGTCACAATCCCAGTTATAAGTGAAGCTGGTGTAATGTCGAAAGCAGGATTCCAGCATGAAATACCTATAAACAAATTCATCTGTTAGTTAAAGCACAAAATGCTGCCAATATTTAATTTAAGCATATTTTGTACAATATGAAAGTGCTTTACTTGGAAGACGGAAAGATTGTAGACGTACTCCAAATTTTATCAAATATATAGATATTGTATGAGCTCCTGTACTGACCTTTTTGGAAGAACTTTTTTTCCCTTTATACCTCAAAAATTACACATTTTGTAATAATTTAAAAAAAAAAATACCTGAGGTTTCCAAGAGAATTTTAAATCTTTAGGTCTCTGTTTCCCCCTGGCAGAAATTATAATGCAAAACACCTGCAATGGGGCATGAGAACTCAGTATAATGCCATTATACCCTCAATTTTTCTACTTTATGTTTGCCCTCTCCTACTTACTAGTCCACTGGTGTAAAACATATTCCCGATGTCCTGGATTTTTTCATTTTTAAAAATCTTATTACATTTCACATCACTCTGTAGCAACATTATATGATCTTTTCTCTGACCACAGTCCTGTCCTCCTTACACTGTCCCTCACACCTACACCTAGACAATTGCCACTTAACCTTAATAAATGGTCCCATTAACTGGCCATTTTTAAGAACTCTACTAGAAGAGTCTCTTGACCTCGGAATTCCCTGGAAAACCTCTGAAGAGCTAGATGATAGTGTCCAGTTCCTTACTATTTTTAATTTTTGATTTTAAGATCCCACAAATCTAAGATCTCATCTCCACTCGCTTCACAGTCTTCCACAGTAAACTACAATTTTATCCAAATACACATGCCGAATCCCTATCATCAGACTCCAATCCTAATAAACTCTGAAGACTAAAATGATAATGGCTTCACGACCTCCTGGGCCTAAATGAATAAATTAACAGGGAGTGGGGTCGATAGGCCCTTTCTCCCTTATGAAGCAATTTTCATTAGTTTTTATTATTATTATTTTGTTTTCCAGAGTTACGGCACTGGTTGTTTTCTCACCCACACTATTGTAATTCTCAGCCAATAGAACAATATGATAGTTAATTTTAAAATGTAGCGTATTTTACAGAATGTATTAAATAAATGAATATTTAAAAAAATACCTGATGCTGCTAATTGCTGACCAAAAATGTGACTCATTTCTTTCTCTGGCCTGACCTCTATAATTATTTCTTCACCAGATTTAATGGTAAAGTCTATAGAACTAGTAGGAGCACACACATAGAAAGGGACTTTGTGATGCTTTGCCAAAACAGCTATCTAAAAAAAAAAGAGATAAAAATTAATTTTAAGAATATTCATAATATTTGAATAAAATTATTTTACTTAAAACTTACTTGATAGGTACCAATTTTGTTGGCTGTGTCACCATTAGAAGCTACCCTGTCAGCCCCAACAACTATAGCATTTATTTTTTTGGTTTTAAATAACAGTGCAACAGCACTGTCACAAATCAGAGTACTTGGAATTCCTTCAAATACTAATTCATAAGCGGTTAATCTAGCCCCTTGGTTATAAGGGCGAGTTTCTGTGCAGTACACTCTTCCTATAAAAACAAATAGTGTGAAAACTTGAATTTTAAGAGACATAATCCATAGTGGGTATAAAGGTAACATTTCATTACCTTGAATTTCATATTCATAATTAAACCATAATGTAGGAAAATATCTAGCTACTTACTGAAAATTATTTTGCTTAACAGTTTTTTAATCTCTATATAGTTTCATATGTTAACATCTTTTAAGGCTATCAACAATTCTAAAGCTTTTCCAAAATTATTATCAAGATTTTCTGTACATTAAAATGTAAATATACGAATAAAAGCTTTTCAAATTCGGAAATTGATTTTATGATTGATTACTGTCATTCAGAGAATTTATCAATTTAAGGTTTACTGCCTTAAATAACCCTAATTAGACAAATAAATAACATTATTTATTTTGGACAAATTTTATTTATCAATAAGGAGGAAAATGAATAAAACAAAAAAGTCATATCAATAGATCAATAATACCAGTGAATTAATCTGGCAGGAATTCATTAGTTCCTCCATGAACTCTACATAAAATAAAATTTGTATTATAAGCTGCCTATAGGGTTCCTTTGATTTGAGGGTAAAAGAAATTGAGTGGAAATTTAAATTGATGGGGCTTCCCTCGCACGAGTGTATATATTATATAGGATTGGAGAAAAAGTAATTTTGCTTTATCTCTATAGGGTTTAATGTCCCTTATCTCTTGTAATTCTTATTCAGTGAAGACATACAATAAACACTTCAAGGTCAAAGTCTGAAGAACATTCTTTTTATAATGGTAGTTTTAATCATCAACTTAGTCAAAAATTATTTTGCTTAGAAAATTTAGGTTCCTTACATCATATTTAGCATGTTTTGTTGTTTAGCTGATTTCCCATAGGGAGATTGAGCTATTCATGTTGGTATCATGGTGTGAGATTTATTTTGGTTTTATCAAAGCATGTTTATTAAATTCAGACTAATTAATGATATATATACTGTTTTGATCTATGATTTTTCTGGTTCATACATTATTCCGCCACTGTAAAAGTTTAGAAATTTCTGTGCAAAAACTGAGCCTTGTTCACAAGCCTCTCTTGATGTTTTATACCAATAAGAGTGCTCTGTGATCAACGAAACAAATGGTAGTAGATAAGACAAGCTGTGGGCAACTTCCCAGCCAAGTTCTCTAAAATTTTGCTTAGTCACTAAAAATTGTTTATGGACCAATATTTTTGCCTAGAAAACAACATCTCAAGTGATCAATACAAAAAATACTTTACCCCAACCCTTTAGACATACCCACACCCTCCCCCCCCCCCGCCCAAGCGCGCACGCACACACACATTAAATACATGACTTTGCCAGCATTTAGAGCTCCAGAAGGAAAACAACTTCAGATATTGTCATACAAAAGTGCAACTTTGGGGTGCATAAGTACAGTTTCAGTGTGTAATGAAGGGGGTAGAAGGAGGGAGGACAGAAATTGAAACACACCTCTCCTGGCATATAAATAAAAAGTATTACTATAATGACAATTATTTGAATCCAGTTAGTTTTATGACTCAGATATCTACATTATATATTTATACACTGCCGGACAAAATTAAAGGATCACTTACAAATATTTATATTATTATGACATAAGAGATAAAAATAGAAATTCCATTGCCCCAGACTGGACTTTGTGTTATATCTTATCCAGTTAATCCTGTACCTGTTTATATTCCCACCCGTTTGGAGAAAAGGGTCAGTTAATCCACTTCTTTTCTATCTTCCTATCAGTAAATGGTTAGTTGTTAGCAAAGATTCATCTTATTGAAGATTTCCTAACATTTAAGAGACTTTAGTTTTTACTTGTGAGTTTAGCAAGAATGTTGTGATGGCCAACAGAAGAGCATTGACCGAAGAGGAATCAATTTGTGCTGTTGCTTTGAGTGAAGAAGGGTTTTCTCAAAGGCATATTGCGCAACGGCTCACAATCCGTAGTGTCCAGGGTGCTTAATAGGCACCGTCAAACTGGAGAGCATACAAGAAGAGTCGGACAAGGCCGTCCGAGGTCAACTTCCCACCGTGACGAGAGATTTTTGCAACTGCATGCTCTTCGGGATCGCTGATCAACTGGTAACAGTCTGCGGGGTCTCCTCCAGAGGTTCAGGAATGTGCAAATTTCAGAGCGAACCGTGAGAAGACGACTCAACGATATCCTTCAGCTACTGGACCTCTTCTCTCCAGGGAACACCGGGTTGAGTGCTTGAGGTTTGCTCGGGAGCACCTAAACTGGACTCAGGAAGATTGGAGCCTCGTATTATTCAGGGATGAGTCAAGATTCTATCTCCGATCACCAGATGGACGGGAAAAGGTATGGCAAAGGCGGGGAGAGAGGTATGCTCCATGCACTTTTTCTCCAAGGGTTGCGTTTGGTGGTGGGTCAGTGATGGTGTGGGGGGGCATAAATTTAAACTCCCGTACAGAGTTAGTTCTTGTGAACCGTGGCTCTATAACTGCTGACAGGTACATTAGGGAGGTACTTGAGCCACATGCAATACCTTTCGCCAGAAATATCGCAGGTAACTTTATTTTTATGCACGATAATGATCGACCTCACGTTGCTCGATCAGTGCAAAATTTCCTCAGACAAGAAGAAATTGACGTTATGGTTTGGCCAAACAGAAGTCCAGATATGAACCCAATAGAGCATGTATGGGACATGCTTGGAAGGCGTGTCCGTGCCCGAGACCCACAAAATTTGGCAGATTTAAGGGAAATGTTAGTGGAAGAACATCCCAGAACAACATGTAAGAGCCCTGGTCGCTGGAATGGGCAGGAGAATGGAAGCAATTATCAGAGCTAGAGGTGGGAATACCAATTATTGATCGTTTTCCTCGAATTCTTCCTTTTTATTCAGTTTTGTTATTTCATTTCATTTCAAAGATTTACTTTTTCATTTTGAGACTGTAGGACATTTTTATTTTTTGATTTGTTTTCCTAATAAAAATTTCTAGAAAAGAATTTTTTATTACCCTTATAATAAAGTGTGACTTCCAAAGAAAAAATAATATTTTCAAAAATACCCTTTACAGTTCAGTAATTTCAAAATATTGAAGTGATCCTTTAATTTTGTCCGGCAGTGTATTTATTGCAGGCTTTACAATTTGTATTATTAAAGCAAACAGGTACAACTTATGCCCCTAAATTTTGAAACATCTTTTTTTCTATTAAGCAAGAAATGAGAGGAATCAAATGAAAATTATTGTTTTGATAAGTCGTTAAAAAAGGGGTAGACCTTGTAATTTACCCAAGTCATAGGAATGACAAGTTAAGTTATAAGCTTCACAGTTAGATTATTTTTCTTTAACACTCACATAATATGAATTAAAATAGCTCAATAACTGATCCATTTTCCAAAAAGGAATACTCTAAGTCAATATTTTCATAGATTGGCTGGTGTAAAAATAAAATTTATAGTTACTGAAGTTATATTCAATAAAAATATATAAATGCTAATTAGGACTGTAAATAAAATAATAAATAAACTTCATATTAACCTAAAGAAAAAAAACAATTAGGACATTAAAGTCAAATATTAATAGCAAGTCTGATGTTTATAGTTTATTTACATAAATCATGTTCAACAAAACAAAATACATATAATAATAAAATTATACAATAAATGATTAAAAAAATGTATGTTTATGTTTAATAAAACCTACAATAGATTTGTCCCATTTGTTAAAAAAAAAAAAAAAAAAAAAAAAAAAAAAAAAAANAAAAGGCAAATAAAAACTTGTACATGATAAATATAATATAAATAATTAAAATTGTGCAAATAATATAAAATAAATATAAGAGTTTCAAGACAATGTGTATCTCATTTTTCAATGGTAAGATCAGGAGCAATCGAGATATATCAAACCAATTGTTTATTTAGAAAAACTCCATCACTCAGGAATTGTTTAAACTAAGCAAATTATTCACCACCAAATTCCCAATCCTATTGATCCGATTTTGCTCAATAATGAACTCAGTCTAGCTTCTAGCATTTAAAAGGGACAGACAATATTTTATTAAGAAAAATAATTGATTATAACTTCTAGAACATTATATTAAAATTTAGGCTTGAGGTAAAACCTGGTTTCCTATTTTTCTATAGTTTATACTTTATTATACTTTGTTCTATGTAATTCCTAAAATGTTCAATTAATCAATCAACAAATATATGTTGGGTTTCATTACTTTAAACTAAATATTATTCACAATGCTTCAAATTAATTTCTAAGTAGTTTATGTGCTATCAATTTTTGTAAATGAAAATAAAAAATATATTTCAATCCCACACTTCCATTAACCTTAAGTCACCTAATGCTGTCTAATTAGGTAACATATTTTTTAAATAAAATTTAATTACATACTTTGATTTTGACATGAAACTTCAAGTGATGCACTAGGCCTTGGGTTTCACTAGGATGTACTTGATCCTGAATCCAAAAATATTTATATCTAAAAAAAAGTTAAATGAAGTAATCTAGCCTTTAGAATATAATTAATTTACAATAAATTATAATAAATATTAAGAAAAATATTCACATTGAAATTTTCTAATTAAAATATGCAAAAATGTTATCTAGAAACTGAGATGAACCCAGAAAATAAATGTTAAAGGAACAAATTAGCCAAATTCAACTACTATGATATTAGTAATTTAAAATAACTTATAAAAACTATTAACTGAATCAATTTTCCAAATAAATAAAAATGACAAAATTTTTGGTTCCAAGAATATGACTGATCAAGAAAACATTTTGAATGAATAAATAAACCAAAACTACATAATTAAAATGTGAATAATTTGAAATCGATTTTAAATACTGAAGAAGAAAACACTTACCTCAAAATTTTCAAATGAGAGCTATGGTAAATTATGAAACACCGTAAACAAACTGTATTGATAAGAAGGATGTTAAATCTTCCTTTAACCTTCGTTCAAGCACTGTCCATTGAGCAGGTAAGGAAGTTCCCCCTTTTGACTGGAGATAAATAAAGTGAAGTCTAACTCAAAATCAGGTCTGTATGAAGTGAATTAAACAAAATCTGTTGCCAAAATGAGTGAAAGTCGATCTCTACAATAATGATTTCTGGTCGATAGGCATGATAATGAGTATACAAACTGTTTCAGTAATATAATAATTCACAAAGCTAATGAAGTTCATAAATGACTTAAAAGTGTGTAAATGTGTATCCACAATGTAACATAAATTAACTTTTATAAAGGCTTAAATCTTAAAGCAACACTGGGAGTATTTTGCTTGTTTTTATAACATAAATTTATTAGCTGCAAGGTATGTGTAACAAAAGCCAGTTGCTTTAGAAGTAAATATTGAAATTATTAAAAAAAACTAATAATAATTAGGTTTTCAACATACAAATAATGTGGAAAACAGTATACATAAGTACCTTTCCCCAATTTCTCTCTCTTTTTAAAAAATAAAGTAGCTGAACTTTATTCTGAAATAGTCACAATAATTAATGACAAAATGAATATTTTACAATTCTTAAATACACAAAAATTTAGATAAACTTAATTCATTAATGCTCATCAATGTTTATATTTGAATTGTTAAAAATATTTTATAACGGAGTTCCCTTTAGAGCTTAAGACACAGAAGGAATTTTTTTTTTTTTTTTTTTTTAATTTCTGACAATTGCGTCGAGAAAAGAAATGGGAGGGGGGGGGGTGTTTGGGGTCATATGGCAAAGATGGGCACCAAGAGGTGCTCATCCATCTCCTCACAAGGGCTAAGGGGGGGGGGGGGGGATTTAAATGTTCATGACAGTCAGGTTCGACAATCAGATAGGCATATAGGGAAGACAGGAATGAATGAATACTCTCGAGACGAACCATGTGGGATACTCAATCGGAAATGGATTACACCTCTATTAAATGTAAACAAATAGAATATTGTTCTGATCTGTAAGCCTTACTTTGCAAGTAAGGTAATCAACTACTTAGACTACAATAGAGTTATGTTTACATATAAGTTCCTTACCTATATGAGAATTTGCATAAAGTTGTCTTATTACTCCCAAAGCAGTTCCATAACCAGCAGTTGCAAGGGATCCTGTATTGCAATGAGTTAGTACATTAACAGTGGAGTTAGTAGTACCTTTTAGTATTGCCTCAGCACCATATTTTCCAATAGCTTTGTTGTCTAATATATCATATTCCAAAAGTTTTTCTATTGAGGTAATCAATCTACAAATGATATTTTAAAATGTATTATAGAAAATAATAATATTGTCTTTAAAATCTAGCTTCAAAAACATTCTTATTTTATTTTTATTTTTTAATAGAAGATAATCTCACAAATGCTCACTGATGACTGATGGGTCCAAAAATAAAACATGTTAGCTGAAGTCTATTCATTTATAGATTTCATGAGAGATGATATTTCTATAATTTACCTTGACCTCAAGCAAAAAGTCTGTTGGAACTTCAATTCAATACAGAGATATTGTGGGTGTTGTATTGATTTTAATCTTACTTCATTTCCTATGTATCATTTGAAAACTGCTTGATTTTAGTTTATTTTAGTTAACAAAAAAAAAAAAAAAATACTGTGGAAATGCTTCTGTACCACATGATTTTTTGAGCTAATGAACTATTTAACATGACAAGATGATAATGGTCCACACCTTATTCAGGTGGTCCACAGACCTTATTCAGGTGGTACAGAGAGTTTGAAAGGGGCAATATAACTCTGGAGGACACTGTGAGAGAAGGAAGGCCATGAAAATTGGTAACAGAGAAAAACATCTTTGTGATAAATTGAGCAGTGTCTACCAGTCATAGGCACATGGACAACCTGCAATCAAAGACAAAAATGGACACCTGATACCTCCACTATGAAATGTTCTGGCTTAACATGCCAAAGCCTGCACCATTTCAATTTGGCCACTACTGGATTGAAACTTATAGATTGTTCCCTGTGACTTTCCACTGTTCTTGATTGTGAAAATGAAACTGAAAGGAAAACATTTTTGAGTGAAAATAACCTTCTGATGGCTTAATACAATTATTACTACAATATGTAACTTGGCAAAGCTGATTTAAGAAATAGTTTTAAAAGATGGAGATGAATATTAAATGAATGTAAATTAATGTGAGAAAATGAAATAAATAGAGCTGGATTTCAAAACTTTTGTAATAATAATAGTTTCTTACAGCATTTTCATATCTTCAACAGAAACCGTGGTGTCATCCAATAGTTCATTAGCATATTTACATATTTTTTCGGCTTCTTTAGTTAAATTCACAGCAGTTGGTCTTGAGGTAATTATGTAGTCCGATTTTTTCTTTATAATTTCATAAAGTGAGTCTTTTGAGCTGAAGCTTTTAGAATTTAATTCAATTGCCAAGCTGAGGCAGCCCACTATTGCTATAGCAGGTGCACCTCTTACCTGAAACAAGTAAAATTTACATTATTAAAAAAAAAAAGAGTTTTAATTAATTTGAGAGAATTTGTAGAATACCATTTAAGCAGTAACATTTCCCTAGGAATTCAGAAATCCCCTTATTTAAGCAAATTCTAAATAGGGTAGCTACTGAGGTTTTTCTTGTGACAGGTCTTATAATAATATTTTTGATATATCCTCCGAACTATCCACTATACAAAATGACCACATGTCTCTCTCTATTATATATATACTTGTATGCAACTACACTATAGGGCAAGATTTTAAATTTTTCTTTGCAAAATTTGGTATTTCACTTTTAAATTCAAAAAAGAAAGCTGAGATCACAAGTCACTGTGAGAAAAATCGGGCCAAAGGAGTAAGGATTTACCTGAAATGTTAAGTTGCATTAAAGTAATTAATAATATTTAATTAGTAATTAAAGTAATGTCAAATAAGTAGTGCAATAAAACTCAACATAATTATTAATTATAGGATAAATGTTTTGGGTGTTAAATGGCAAAAACTGCAAGTAGATAAGGGGAATTAGCTGGCCCTAAATATTAATTTAATGATTCAGAAGCCATACTCAGTTGTTTTCTTAACAAAATTTAGTATTTACTCTTAAATGCAAGCAGGAAGCTGCCTTCCTTCCTTCATTCATAGTTCATTTATATCCAAAATCAGACCAATGGGGGTGGGGTTTATCTTTAGTTATTTTAATATAAGCAGGCACATTCTGTTGATAAAATAAATATTTTACAGCTTACTAATATATTATTATANATTATTTATATACAATAGAACCTAGTAAAATGAACCAAAATGATTGGTTTGAATAAAAAAATTTGCTTGGGTAAGAGTAGGGCTATCTGAAATACTAAATACATTTATAGGTATTTCATCTCATTGAGGAATTTGCATTTAAATTAAATGAAAACAGACTTTTAATATTAAAGTAACTATTAAAAAGTACATTCTGTTAATTACCAGAATCACAAAAATTCAAATACCAATACGCATTAAATATATTATTCTGGAGTTCGCTTAGCTTATGCAATTCCAATGTGATATACTTTTAAGTTTAAATTTTTTACAATATATTTTATTTAGTAATAGTTAAAATTATAATTCTTGTTCTTCATACAAACAATTTGAACCCTTTGTCATGTTTATCTCACACTTGATAATATGGTAGGATAAGGAAAATAAAAAGAAAGTATTTGAAGTATTTAAGTTTTAATTAGTAAAATGACAAAAAATCACCAAGTATATATTTTTAACATTAAATATTAAATCAATCAAGACACCAACATAGTATTTTAGAAAAGAAACGAAAATTCTTACTTGCATTGTTTTAATTGCCTTCCAACCATCTTCTACATTGTTTATTTTAATATATTTTGATTCAATGGGTAAAAGAAGTTGATCAAGTATTTCTAGACTACCTCTGCGATACTTTATGGCTTCCAACGTAGCGCCAGACATTTCTTGAAGAAGTATATCTTTAAAATGGTGTTAAAAATAAAATAATTACTTAGAACTAGCTAATACCCCAGGTTATCAGAAATTGATAAGAGCGCCTTATTATTCTATTATGGTTATATAACAGTCAGTGGATCTTTTCCACTATAGTGGGCAAACAAAGCCTTCCCCGTGATTTTTTACTTTTGTGATGTCATTTCACGTAGCATGCTCACAAAGTATCACATTCCAATGCTTGAGGATGGCAAAAAATATTTGATGCTGGATAAGGTAGATATGATATGGACTGCTGTAAGGTTTTTATGTCACAAGTAACCAACAGCTTATGACTGAGGTAGCGAATGTGCAGGGTTTCATTTTTTTTAGTTGAATTATTTATTTTTGTTTATGATATTTAACCTGATCATTTAACATTTAATATATTTTTTTTTGTTTCTTTGGAATACATTAATTTCTTTGTGCTGACAAGTAATGAGTGTTAAAATCATCTGGGCTTCTTTTATTACTCAATTCTGCATAAATAGGTGTATTAACTTATATTATTTTCCAGAATGAAAAGAAATACAATGTTATGAACCCTTTATTAACTGGTAGACTACTTCAATTAAAAAGACATTTCATATTTCAAACTCAGGTCTTATAATAATTTGTTTGATTAACAAGTTTTTATTAGCTCATGGATTTGTTTGAGTCTCACAATGCTGGTGCTGCGGGTTCAAACACACACACACAAAAGAAGATTGCTGCAGAGTTTGGCTATTTTTTAAATAATTAAATCTCTTCTTTTTATTTGACCAAGTCCAATTTTATCTGAAATATTTTCTATTTTTCATCGTGTGTACTGGGATGCGGTTGTTATATTAAATATGGTAATGAAGGGACATTTCTACATAGGGCCAGGCAACTAATTCTTATTAATTTTATTACCTAAGATAAGGAAAGGGCCTCACAGCCTTCCAGGGGCTGGATTAAGCAGTGGCTCGGTACATGCAGGTGAGGTTTCCCTCTCTACTTTTAATGTTTTACAAAAAAAAAAAAAAAAAAAAACATTTACCCGCATATTTAATATAAATAAGTTGGCATGTGCCAACTTTCGTTTTGTTTGTTTGTGTGTGTGTGTGTAATCTTATTGTGACTCAACAATTATTGAAATTAATTTGATGTAATTTTAACATTTGATATTTTAGTTATTTAAGTAGTAGTATTTATAAGATTATATGAACAGTTTTTCTTATATTCCCGAAGTAGATTTAACAGTTTTAAATTTATGAATAAAGTCTGATTAAAGATGACTGCAAGCAGTAAATTCTATCTCTGAAAGTGCAAACTGTTACATCCCAATACTTCAGATATGATGTAAAGTACTGAAGGTTGAGGTATATGGTATACCATTTCATAGATATGGTATTGTATAAACACTGAAATATAAGGTCTGAGTTACATAGTATGAAGTATATGTCATAATATAGTAGATTCTCTAAAAAGTGAGATATAAGGTATTTAGTGTAAAGAATGTAGTGCATTTATGTGAATGTGGCGTACATAATAGAATACACAACTTAAGGTATATAATAAATTATATGAAGGCAGCTCTGCATATATGTGTGCGTATGTGTGTGTGTGTGTGTATTTTTCCCTTACGACTGTAACCCTGTCTTAAGGGAACGGTTTTATTTAATAAATACCTTATAACCTTAAATACAGTACTTGTATCTTTGAAACAATTCGTTATATTAAATAGTTAGTTTATTAACGAATTAAATAATAAGGAATAATATATACACAAGAAAAATATAAATTATGAAAGAGAAAACTAAAATATAAATAAATGAATATGAAGGAGTATGAAATATCTTCTTAATTGAAGTGGTAGCTTTTCTTTGAGATCCCAATATTAATTACAGCTGGGAAAGCAAAATAAAGTTAATGTAGTTATTTATGTTTTTTATTTGTAATAAAAATGATCAATGAATTAATCAAAGAAGCCCAGAAGATTTTTATAAATTGATTATGGGCACAAATAAAAGAAATACCATTTGAAAGAATAAAGCATATTAAAAGTTTGGTGACTCAGGGTAATTGACATACACCAACAAAAAAAACAAAACTATTCCAATAAAAAAAACAAAAACAAAACGAAACCATCCACAATAGTACTGTTCAGCATCAAATATTTCTAGCCATCCTCAAACATTGGGAGATAATACTTGGATAGCATGGGAGGGATAACTGTTACGTGAAATGATGTAGAAAAAGTAGCAATCACAGGGAAGGTTTTGTTTGACCACATACAGTGGAAAAGATACCGAATAGCTGTCAGTTTTGAATCGATGTATTGCTTTCTTAGGGTACTAACAAAGCCTCCACCCATAAGTATATTAGTACTAAATTGACTGCAAGAGTATTGACGTCAGATGTTAAATTAAAAGCGATTGGGTTAAAACAAACCAAATCTGCCACTATTGATACCGAACTTTAAAAGTTTTTTCTTTTTTTTGCTTAATTAGTACAAATTTTTTTTATTAATCTTTCGATAGGTCTAACTTTTACTGTAGAGAGCGACCTACTCGTCTAGAGAAAAATACCAGTGTTTTCGATTTTCACCAAATTGCAAAATACTTCTTTCTACCACTCTTGGGTTAAAGCTTATAAGCCTTATAATCTACAGGTTCATATAATTTAAAAAAAAAAAACTTGTTAATTAGAGATCTTATTATTTTTAGGAGTTATTACTTTAAAGAAATTTACATTTTAAAAGTGTTTGGTGTTGAAATTACTTCATAATGATGATAATTGTGGTAAAGTAATCCCACATTTTATTATTTGAATCGTACAGAGAGCTAAAAAACAAAACAAAAAAAAAAAAACAACGAAAAAAAACTCTCTACTTCAGCTGGGGAGGTTAATTACTTAATTTTTGTTGAGGAAATAACTAAATACGTCTTGTTTTGGGGGTGTTTGTATACCATCTCCAATGGGTAAAAGAGGAGGTCATTGAAAGAAACTGCTGTTTCAGTCTCTCCTCGAATGTTCTGCTAAGTATTTGCCATTATGTTAAAGCATTGCCACTGGCTTATCCGTTGAATTTGTGAGAAAAAAATATGGACAATTGAAGTATCCATGTTGCATTTAATTTGATATTTAGAGGCACGAAATTAACAAATCCTGATCGGTTATTTACTGGTGAAAGAAAAGTTACTCTTATTAGTCTGATGAATACTGATGGGGGATACACATTGAACACCAAAACTTCGACAGTTAGCAAATTTTAAAACTCTTGAATTATTCCAAAAATTGTTGTTTCTCATATTCCGATGACCGTTCAGCTTAATGTTCAGGTGATGGTTCTATAAGTATGTTGCTTTTATTATTGCACTAGAGTTACCACTCTCGCTCTCACAAATGCAGAGTTAAAAATAGCTTTTTTGAACTTCTGTCATCTGGACCATGGAATCTACAAGCTATTCCAATGAAGATCACATGAAACTTCTACCCGAATGTAATATCATCATTAAATATATGAAAGTTTGTCGGGGAGGATTAGAAAATTGTAAAAATAAATGCAGATTTTACATTTCTATTATTATATTAAAGATGGATAAACTGAGAGTATTATTTTATATAACAAGCAGAAGAGTAAAATGCCATGAAGGGTAAAGTGATCAAGACTGGCTCCATAACGACCAGGAGGGAAACAGAGCAGAGGGTCTCCTAACGTCTCTTTGTTAAATTCTTAAATATCTTCTTTAATTGGACATTTGTAGTTTTTTTCAAAACAAACTTTTTTAAATAACAATTTACTAAGCGCTAATGACCACCAGCAGTCGATGCGGATTATAAAAAAAGAAAAAAAAAGACCCTAATTATATTTTAAATATATTTCATAAACTAAAAATTACAGTAACATTTCTAATCTTCTTATTTGGTATATCTGTAAGGCTCCTCCTTCCGAACAGATTTCATCTGTTATTGAACTCTTTAACGACATAAGAAAGGAAGCTTAAATGCTGCATTTAGCTTCTTTATTCTTCGAAGAAATGGCTATTCATTCTTATAGCTTCTATTTTTTATTTAAATATTTTTTACTACAATACCTTAGTTCATTTTCTTACAAACTTTATTAATCTTTAAAGCTAAAAATCATACACTTTCAAGAATCATTTACTTTTAATTCTTTCATAAGAGTAATAATGAAATAGTTAATAACAATTTTTCAGGAATATCATCATTTATGCCCTCCTCGAATATGTCTGAAATGAACGAATATGTCTGAGAGTTTGCCGAAGTAAGCTGAAACATTCAGACATACACACACCCGCACGGGCACACGATCACATCCATTCAAGCACGCATACTCACAAATTGAGACTGCCTTTATGACAATGTATGCAACAATGGAGGGAACGTGAACCTAAATCTTTAGATTTGATTATTACCATAATTTAACAAATATACTTTTTTATAATCACATATCCTTTGCTATCATGTATAGATAACGTACGGTTCATTACCTTGTAATCATTGATACTACAGTTCTCGTACTTTACCAGACAATCAGTTCTATTCTGCCGAATCCGTGACTATTCAACCAGCTATCAGCATTCCTGTATTTCAGATTCAAGATCTGTTTGTCTCTCTCTCTCGCTCTCTCCCCCCTCTCACTCTCTCTCTCTCNTCCCCCCCCCCCTCTCTCTCCCTTTCTCTCAGCAATATTACAATTGTTTTTCACTCATCAACATCATCAACAGGACCTGTTTGTTAGTAGCCGCTGGAAGAAGCAGCTGTGGAGGAAGATTTTTTTCTTTGTCAACCATAAAAATGAATTAATTTTCTTTATTTAAGTTGCAACAATATTTATAAGAAACGAAAAAAAAAATGTATAAGTGTGAAAGGACGTTTTACTACTATATACTTTGTTGTTGTCCTTGCGAAACTTGTGACCAATGTAAACCAATTCAGAGGACAGCTAATTTTATCATTGTCCACCATTTTGTAAAGCAGAGTCAGCTGATCCTAAGTCAGGCGGAGCATAGATTTGGTACATAGCTTTCACGGGGCGTTCTGCCTTGTCTCCAAGTTGTATGAGTTGCGGCTCCTCTTATATTAATGCTCTATTAATAAGAATTATTAATAAGAACTGTTTTGCTCTTATATTAATGCTCTATTAATGAGAATTATTAATAAGAACTGTTTTGCTCTTATATTACTGCTCTATTAATAAGAATTATTAATAAGAACTGTTTTGCTCTTATATTAATGCTCAATTAATGAGAATTATTAATAAGAACTGTTTTGCTCTTATATTAATGTTCTATTAATAAGAATTATTAATAAGAACTGTTTTGCTCTTATATTACTGCTCTATTAATAAGAATTATTAATAAGAACTGTTTTGCTCTTATATTAATGCTCTATTAATGATAATTATTAATAAGAACTGTTTAGCTCTTATATTAATGCTCAATTAATGAGAATTATTAATAAGAACTGTTTAGCTCTTATATTACTGCTCTATTAATAAGAATTATTAATAAGAACTGCTTTGCTCTTATATTAATGTTCTATTAATAAGAATTATTAATAAGAACTGTTTTGCTCTTATATTACTGCTCTATTATAAGAATTATTAATACGAACTGTTTTGCTCTTATATTAATGCTCTAAAAAAAATCGTGAATAAAGCCAGGATTTGGTGAGGCTGTTACCACTCAGTGGATGCTCCTTTTTCTTGAGGAATTATTTTTTCCTTCACATAATGCGCTGTTATACCGTTGCGATTTTAACTTACTATTGTATTTCATTGAAATAAAAATTTCCTTGGTGCCCTTCACGTAAAATAAAATTCCTCCATAAATAAATAAGAAAATTATTGAGGAAAATATATTAATGTTATAAACACAATATAATTTAAATTTTTTACTGTGACATTGTTCCAACTGTTGACAATATAAAATTTAACATTAATCTTATAATATTATAACACTATCAAATTTATACATATTACATTTAAAGTTTGATTCTCTAAATCACAATTTGAATATATTTTAATTTTCACACACCACTTAGTTCTGACATAGGTTCCTCTTATGTATTATTATAACATTTCTTAACTATTTAAATTAAATACAAAAGTAATTTACGTGAATATTTAAACAAATTTCAAAAGTACTATTGTAATTTTGCTAATGAACAGCCATCTAACGGGTCTTTGAACCTTACCTTCCAAAAGTTATTAGTTATTTATCTTAATCACCTTTGACAAGCCGCTTTAAAATGTATAAAAAATACGATTACGTTATTGAGGCTAATAAGACTATTTCACTGTATAGCTGGCTTAATATTTAGTTGAATGTTAAATTATGTTATTGTTGGAATCGACATAAATTTATTTATTGATACAAGAAATATACTGCAAGTGTGGGGTATTTCACAACCTGGAAAGTTCAAATAGGAATTTCCAGGAACTAGTATGTGGAATTATTTGCACAGATCCTGCGTGCCAAACCGTTTATTTTATTTTTTTTTTAGCTACACGAATTCTATGACCGTTAAAGTGCATTTCACCAAATATTATTTTTACTGTTTCATACATTCCTCAAACATTCTTCTCAAACCTAAAAAATTTATATTTTGCGCATTAATCGTCTCACTCACAGACATGTCGACTAAATTCGAAATATTGTTAATATTTTTAGCAATATAACAATATTGTTAATAAATACTGATACTATCCACGATTGGGGTATGCGCGATCACACAGCCAGCCTAATCACGGGTATCTACTACTCGCAATCAGTCGCTTGTCCACTACATCGTCTGATCCCCGCCTTAACTCTTTTTCCAACCCCATTGGCCGATTTACATAAAAGACAGAGAAATTAAAATTAAATTAATTTTTGGCAAACATATTAAATGTAACTATACTTAAACTAAAAAAATCTATTATATCGTAATATAGTAATAATAGGCTATTATTAAATAATTAAAAATATTATTGCAGATAAAATTGTTATAAAAAATATTTTAGAACATAAATTATTGAGTGAGCAAAAAAAAAAGTTGAATTATATTAATCAATCCAAGTGCTTCATAATACTGGTTCCTATAAAGGTTTAAATGAAGACCATTGAAAAAAATTTAGCTTCGAGGACATGAGACTAATAATAGCTATATATGTATATATTACTCAATCAAACATAAACACTCCTACAACTTAGTTTTTTTTCCATAAGTGCCCTTCTTGTAAAAGGCAAATGACCAAATTATGTATGCCATAATTATTAAATTGATTTTATTGCTCGATTAGTTTCCTGTAATTTTTAGTAACTTACAGGAGGCATATAAACTATTTGACATTAGTAAAAAAAAAGTTATTTAATTTTACTTTTTGACCTCTTTCCTTTAACCAGCTTTACACATTGACAGGTGTAATTAAGTGTTTTCTCTTATCAGTGGAAACTAGAAATAATGTTTGCATATAATAAAAATAATAGATCTTCCCCCCTATTGCTTACTAAGAGAACGAATTACCTCTATCTTCCATCGCAATATATAGTGAATACAGTTCAACACCTTAATATAAAAGTTTAACAAAAATATATCTAAAAATTACATACTTTTCACCAACTTAGTACAATTTCAGTCTATATGCAGGAAAAATAAACAACCGGATCCAAAGTTCTAGTCACTTTAACTTGTCACTCTTGTTTCTGCTGTGCTGCTGTGTGGACGCCTGGCGGGGCTGGTCTCCCGGGAATGAGGGAAGCTGGCTACGTCGTAGCTGACTGCTAGCGACTGCGTCGAACCAGTCGTCTCGCCGGGCTGGAATGTCGGAGTCGCTAGACCACTGTTCGAAATAAATTATTAAAATTAAATAAATTTCCTTTTTAATTTTTTTTATTTTTTAAATTCATGTGTTAGCCACCCTTTCAACCACTTGGGGTCATTAGTGAGAGGGGTATCTACAGATTGCCACCCCATGCTAAACATCCATAGCTCAGGAATAATTTGTATTTCTTTATAAAAAGTTTAACCTGGGAGGAATTTGAAACAGCAGCGACAGGATTGCGAGACCCGAACGGATCTCATGTGCCACCCTGGCGTCACTAAATTGTCTTTTTGAAATACATTACTTGAAGTAATCATAAGTAATACATTTGTAATTTCATTATAAAAGTTATTATAAACTTATTTAATCTTTCGATTGTCATTAGACAAATTCCTTAAGATTTCCATATTGCTAAAGTAAATTTTATACCAGCTAGGTCGAAAAAAAAAAAAAAAAAAACTGTTCTATTTAAACAAGTTGTAAGAATAGCAACATTCCTTCAAAATTTGCCCAATTTAACTTTTTTATTTAAAATGAAGGTTAATTTAAACAATGTTTTTGAATCTTAGAAGATTTTTTTATCTATTTATGTAGATATGAAATATTTATATAAATGTGGATTTTGGATGAATATGTACACGCACTATAGGAATTTCTATAGTTAGTTGTTTTTAGTTTTAAAATGTGAACCTCTGTCAAATATTATAAATACCTATTATATTTCTCACTAATTCCCTTTGCGAAAAAAGTTTTGATCGTGAAAATAACTACTAAATTAATTTATTTTTATGAATTTATTTACGAATATTTTCATATAAGTTTATGAGTAAGAAGCTGATTTCTTTGTTATATTTATTTTTATTTTGAAAAATTATAAGAGATTCTAGAGGGATATTAGGGAAAGACAAATAAATCAGTATATTTTTAATAATAACTATCAAGTAATCTTTTTTTCACTGTTGACCTTATTGTAATAATTATGTTGCAGTACGGATAAGTGATGAAAAAAAAAAAAAACCTATTATTTTATTTAATACTTTATTTTGCTCTGAAGGCAATAAAATAAAATAATTGTTTTTAGATATTTAAAAAAATTTTTTTTTTCCCGTACTGCAATATAATTTTATTTTTATTTTGTTACTGGCAAGTAAGACAGATGGTGCTGACCTGAAGGAGACCGAGGCTGTGATGGGAGGCAATGGAGAGCCGCCAACGTTGGGCGGGCCGGTGCTGACCGAGCTTCGGTTGCTGTGCGGACACTGTGGTGTCGGCAGCTCTAGGGTGTCCGAGATCTCGGCTCGTCCGCACAATGAGCTGCTTTTGGAGAGTGCTGCACAAATGGGGAGAGGGGGAGAAGGAACCATCTTTAGTGTGATTTTAGTTGGGGTTTGGTCAAGAGGTAGATCCAAAAAAAAAAAAAAAAAAAAAAAATACAAATTTAAAAAATGTATTTTTTTAAAAGGATTATCTGTCAACGTTTTGACTTAAATTGTAAGCCATCTTCAGGGCTATCACGAAGACGAGAGAGGACGTCCGGACAGGGACATTTTTCCATTTCCACGACTAGGACATTTACATTTCAGTCATGGAAATGTGAACTTAGGGACAGGACGTCCTCTCTCGTCTTCATGATAGACCTGAAGATGGCTTACAATGTAAGCCGAAACGTTGGCAAATAATCTTTTAAAAAAAATACATTTGTAAATTTGAATTTTTTTTTGGATCTACCTTGACCGAACCCCAACTAAAATCAATATATTTGTTTGTTACTCAAAAAGGCAATTCATAACTTCTCTGGTGTCATCCCACCTCTTCCAGCATCTCATGAAATTCCCATATATGTATCCTAAATAGTTTTAACTGCGCACAGTTATTTCTGGAAGGAATATAACTGTATTTAAAAAATAACTTTGGCAAAAATAACTATAACATTTGAACAAATAATGCTTTTAAAAATGGCCAAAATTTAGTTAATTAAAAAATATCAACTCTTAAGGTGATAGTTTACCACTATGAGCTACACCATCATTCATATTTCTTCCAAAAATTGTGGAAGTTGTCCAATATGTAGGTCTGTTTTACCTATTCTTCTACCGATCATTGCTGATAATTTTTTTTTTTTTTTTCAGCACCAGGTTCTAATAAAATTTTTCGATGCCCCATCCTCCTTTCTCCCCAAGCGAACAATTCAATTACATTACGTCAAAGCTCTATACAAGGAATTTTTAAGTCGCCATCTCTCCTACTCTTTGTACACCAGAGACACCTGTTTATTTGATCTCCTCTAGGAAAATAGAGTAAAATTCCTACCGGTCAGGAGCTAAATAATTCTAATAGTTATTCTATGAAATCTCAGTAGAGATCGTCGAATAAGATTTTGGTCAAGCCTCACTCTTTCAATTTCAGACGAAAGACAAATGAGAGACTCCGTTCATTCTCCTACCCACTGGGAAAAGTTCCTGTCAAAGAAAATTTATGTTGGATTCCTGCACATAGCTGCAGACTATAACGTAGTTCTCAATTCTCGTTATGTCTTCAGTGAAATCATTATGTTTAGCTCGCAGAGCTTTTCCAGGTCTCTGGTGGGGCTTAGTAATGTAGAGAATGGTTGTTCATGTTTTGAATCCACCCACCAACTAATTTTATACCTAAAATGTTTTTTTTTCCTCACCATGATATAACTATGAAACTTACCAATAAGGAGCTTTTATTTATTCTAATTTCACCTCACTGATCACGAGGCATCACTACTTATCGCCATTATGCACCTGCCTTTTCATTAAGCAGTATATGAATTATATTTATTGAATATAAACATTAAAAAATTTTTTTTTTAGTTGTTAAATGACAAAATACTATTTGTCAAGAAGCTTTTTTTCTACTTATATATTTTCTCACACAGTTCACCTCCCTTCCACATATTTACTTCTTTCATTGAGTTAATTACACTAACATACCTTCTTTTATCCGTCTTCATTGGTTTCTGCAAACCATTTTCTTTTGGCGAGCGTTATCGAACATTATCCATCCTCGTGGACGAATACATGTGTTCTCTGTCACTGTCCGTATTCAGTTCAATAGAAGATGGTTTGCAGAAACCAATGAAGGCGGATAATAGAAGGTATGATAGTTCTATATTCATTGGTAGTGATAATAACTCTTCAGATTAATTACACTACTTAAATTTCCTTACCAGCTGAATTGAAATAAATCGCACCACATCTACTCTATACCATTGCTTAGCATAGGGTTTTCCCACTAAAAGACAAAATTTGAGTTCATTCATGGTTGAAATTGGACCATGGGGAGAAGTGGTAAAGGCCTGCAAATGTATAAAAGCTGTTAATATTCTCTTACTTATCATAGAGATAAAATTTAGATTTTTAGTGTTTAATTTAAGGAATTCTTCGTACATGTTTTTACTATAAATAAAAGAAAATTATTTATATATATATATATAATAGGATTATTTATATAGATATCTTTATACAGATAAATATACATATTTATCTATCATCGAAAGGACTATATTTTTGCCTATTCTATGTAGGATCGGTGAAGATTTGCTTCATGATGGCATCCTTCATGACCACATTGAATCATTCAGAGTGCTAGGCACCCAGGGGAGCTGCCTTCATCACCACATTGAATCATTCAGAGTGTTAGGTACCCAGGGGAGCTTCCTTCATCACCACATTGAATCATTCAGAGTGCTAAGCACCCAGGGGAGCTGCCTTCATCACCACATTGAATCATTCAGAGTGTTAGGTACCCAGGGGAGCTTCCTTCATCACCACATTGAATCATTCAGAGTGCCTGGGGAGCTGCCTTCATCACCACATTGAATCATTCAGAGTGCTAGGCACCCAGGGGAGCTGCCTTCATCACCACATTGAATCATTCAGAGTGTTAGGTACCCAGGGGAGCTTCCTTCATCACCACATTGAATCATTCAGAGTGTTAGGTACCCAGGGGAGCTTCCTTCATCACCACATTGAATCATTCAGAGTGCTAGGCACCCAGGGGAGCTGCCTTCATGACCACAATGAATCATTCAGAGTGCTAGGCACCCAGGGGAGCTGCCTTCATCACCACATTGAATCATTCAGAGTGCTAGGTACCCAGGGGAGCTACTCACCCAGTAGGTTGCCCTGGGAGGAGATGGGGTAGAAGTCGCCATGTATGGGGCAGCGGAATGCGAGCCTCATGCTGCTCGCTCGCCTCGAGAGGAAGCAGAGGCTGAAGCCGGCCAGGAGCATGGCGAGTCCGATGGCGAGGCAGCATGGTCCCAGCACCCGGAGGTTGCTCGTCAGCTTCACCCTCTCCTGGTACTGCTCGCGGTCCTCGTCCACCTCCGGGCCCCGGTATGAAGCCACTGCAACGATAAGGAGACAATGGTACCAAGAAGAAATGGCACAAAATACGCTTGTACAACAAAATACACTTGAAACATTCCTGTTAGTCGAAAATCCAATAAACGTCCAATCCACTTTTCTACATAATTATGGAATAAAGATTACACCTTAAGAACTAGTACAGGCATCGTCAAAATGAGTACATGCACTTAAGATAAAATTGAATACCAATAATCATTGATTATTTTTGTACTCTGAAAGTAAGGAATAATTAACATGATAATTAGTCAACCGGACAGTTTTTATGATTTTCTAACGAAAAGAACTAAACCTTGTAATATATTGGGCAGACAAGCTTTTCCAATTGTAATTCCTGACCAGTGATATTTATTGATGATTCACTCATTAATATTATATTCTTAAGAAAATAACATTTTTTTAAAAATTAAAGGTAGATACTCTAAGATGATTTTAGTTGGGGTTCGGTCAAGATAGATCCAAAAAACACAGATCCGAAAAATGTATTTTTTAATAAAGGATTATCGGCCAACGTTTCGGCTTACACTGTTAAGCTATCTTCAGGGCTATCATGAAGATGAGAGAGGACGTACTGTCTCTAAGTTCACATTTCCATGACTAAAAAAGTCATCTTTATGATAGCCCTGAAGATGGCTTACAATGTAAGCCGAAACGTTGGCAGATAATCCTTTATTAAAAAATACATTTTTGAAATTTGTGTTTTTTGGATCTACCTTGACCGAACCCCAAATAAAATCATCTTAGAATAATATCTACGGTCAACAAACTCTCCTTTTAAAGGTAGATAGACTAATTTTGGCCAATCGATCTTATCAGTCTAAGAATGTTTGATGAGAAAAATAAAATCAATTTAATTAATAATTAAATAAAGAAGCAAATTTTTTTTTTTTTTCAATTTTTCTACTTATTCTTCTTAAAGTCTGGTGTTCTAATATTAAAAAAAGAAGAACTATTGAGTCTCATGTACAGGAGCTACAGAAACCAAAATCAGATCTACTGCCAACAGCAAATTCCCCGCTAAAATAGAACACTCAGTTTCAGTTTAATAAAGAGACCAATTATTATTGTCAGCTAATAATAATAACTAATTAATAGCTAATAATAGCTAACTAATCTATAACCGATTATAATTTGATCAGGGAAAACAGAGATGTTTAGGAGTAAGAATGACTGGGCAGATTACCCCACGTTTCTGCTTAAATAAATATAGATGTGGGGGCGTTTGCTGAAGGTATAAATGAAACAATGGACTATAGTCCACTATCTTCTTATAAGAAGCAGAAGGGTTCAAATAAATGGAGGAAAAAGTAAGAAAAAAAAAAGAGGAAATACACTTATCTCAATTTTCAGCGTTCCTCGGATCATATGCCGTTTCTTTGATGTAAAAAAACAACAACAACAAAAAAACCTGTTTTCAGTGATCTTCCCTGTGGAAATTCCATCAAAGGAAACGGATCTCGTTTGGTTTGAAATTTGAGCTTCACCAATACGTGGAAATCTTCATATCCCGTAATTCCACTAACTGCCATAAACTATTAATTAGGAGAAGCGAAATTTGACAACTGATGACAGGAAAATTTCGATAGTTTATAAATCACAATTGAAAACAATAGAAAGAAAGAAAAATAAATTTTATTTTGGGACATAATAAAACTTTAAAGAAGAAAGAACCGAGTCACGTTGGTGTGAGAGAACGTTAGCAAAGATTTTTAAAGTATAGAGGCAGTATCCATACTAGATAGAGTAGAGAGCGAGGGATCGCTTTATCTTAAGGGGAATAATACGAAGAGGGGTTTAACAATGGCGCACAAGTGAATTATGGAAGTGCATGACCTCGCCTTCTAAGTATCAAACTCAGCTGTACTTGCTGGTAAGAATAGATATCACTGGTTAAATGCTTTAACAACAGAAGTTATAAAATACATAATATATAATACAAAATGTTTTTAGACAAATTTTGATTTATAATTGTGGAGGCATGAGTGAAATGTATACTGACAGGTGAGGACGGTGCCTACGATGAGGAAGAGTACGCCGAAGACAGGGAGGACGATTTGGCAGCTCGAGGCCACCGCCACGCCGGCTAGCATCACCCCCTCATGTTTCGTCCTCGGCGTCGGTTTCGGACATCGGCCGTCCGCCTCACACTCCCTGCAAAATATACGATTTAGTTATTAGCTCACAATGGCAGTGGCGTAACAAACATATCTATCTACTTGAGAGATAGGGCCATATTGATAAGTGAAATATTTTCATGCATTTATACTTAACAATTATAGAGATTTAACGTTATTATAACGTTACGGTTAATCTGTAAGCATCGTTTTTATATTTTTTTATTAATTTCAAATGCTAAAATACGAATTTTATACAAATACAGGCATACATCTTTCAGAAGATATTTTTTTTTTTTTTAAATAATTCTTTAAGGAAATTTCACTTTAAAAATCTGCACATTCTATCGCTATTAATTTGCACTTATTAAAATAAAAGGAAGGTCGCTAAACACATAAGGAGAAACACTTTTCAAATGACTTTTGCTACTAAGCTCTCCCCTTTAATCATAATTAAATTCAACAAAGTAAAATTTACTAACTCAGTCTTTCATTTAGGTGTTCTGAGCAGGTAATACAGCTGTTTTTTTTTTTCTAAAGCACAGAAAAGATTATGTGTCCCATTAGAATTTTTTCACTGAAAGATCGTATTAACTTAATCAGCAAGTCAGGATGAGCAGATTTTTTATGTCCATTATGATATTGGAAATATATCCTAATATTAGTAATAATGAAATGAAACTCTATTGCTCTTAGATGTAAACTTGTACAAAAACATAATTCACCTTAAAGGAAAATTAACATTTAAAAAACAAACCTTAATTAAAACAACTGAGTAAAGATCTTTAGTTTAACTTAAACTACAAAGTAAAAGACATTATGCAAATAATTTCTTTTGNTAAGGCTCAGGAGGTCGCGAGGCCATCTCCGTTTTAGTCGCCGGGGAGGATTGAGGGGATTGGAGTCCGACGACAGGGATTGGGCAAATGGATTGGGATGAAATTGGAGTTTACTATGGATAAGGTCTTTGACAAAAGGAATATTAAAGTCGTGATGAAGGGTAGAGTTGGACACATAATATGGAGCGTTAGCAATTATTCTGTGAATTTTGGACTGAAAGGATTGTATTCGTTGGATATTGGAAGGCTTAGCAGAAGATATTCTAAAACACACACACGTATTACCAACAATTTGTTGTGCTATTTACAATATTTAAAAAAAAGGAGAATCTATAATGTATAATTTAACACTAGAAGTAATAAATAGCCCGTTACACAAAAAGCTTATGCGTAAACTAAATTGAATAGAAGCTGCTTAATATTTATAATTTAAATTTAAAAGTCAGGTGTAACACACTCTTATTACTTGGTCTTATCAAATTTCCCTTGAGGAATCAAGCTATTAACTTTAGCACTATGACGTGACTTTTAAAATTTCACAACAGATCTTTACCGACCATGCAATGGGGAATATAAAAACACAGTTCGTATAATAATATTTATATATTCATGTGTATAATATGTTTTTATATTTATGTATGTTGCTAACATTTAAAAAATACACATTAAGAACTATTGTTCTTAAGAATGGAATGTGTGTTGGTATTTTTAAAATATAGAGATAACAGATTTTATGCTATCTGTTGAAAAGTGTTGAAAGAAATAATTTTTGGTTGACAATGGAAGAGGGGGAAGGGTTTTAGAGGAAGGCCAAAATTTATAATCGTGATACCTTCTTTTCTTTTCTTTTACAGGTGTAAATATAATTTTCTATCGTTAATATTCTATAATATTGTTATAAAAAACGCTCTTGAAGGGAGAAATTTATTAATGTAACTACGAAGGCTGAGCGCTTTCCTGACTGTTTCTTCCCGGCTAATCAAGTGCCAGACATAACTGTGTTATCTTTAACGTTCATTGACATTCCCTCTAATAAGATAAAAAATTTAATCCAATTTTAGAGCCTTAAGTTTTACTCGGCCTTTTAAATAATTAAAGAAGCTTACAGTTGAATGTTTAGTTTTACATTAAAGAGATGGTGTAATGATATCATAGTATACTTAAGACTGACGATTAAAAGTATTTACAGTAGAATAATAATAAAAAAAGAAAAAAAAAAAGATTAAAATTTCCAAGAGCTCTTGTCCTAATAATGATTTTTTTTTGTATCAATAATATAACTA
>KZ807338.1:59440-76737 GCA_000696205.2 Oncopeltus fasciatus | reverse complement strand
AGATGATTTTAGTTGGGGTTCGGTCAAGGTAGATCCAAAAAACACAAATTTAAAAAATGTATTTTTTAATAAAGGATTATCTGCCAACGTTTCGGCTTACATTGTAAGCCATCTTCAGGGCTATCATGAAGATGAGAGAGGACGTCCTGTCCCTGAATTCACATTTCCATGACTGTAATGTACTATGTACTATTATAATTCACTTGAAAGCTTTTTACGTTAAAATATTTATTAGTGCCGGAGTAACTGTGTAGTTCCTTTAACGAAAGATTAAAATGATTTTACAAATCTTCAGTGACTGAGTACGTAGTACACCGGCACACATGAAGAAAATAGATGAAAGGGATCTCTGTCACAGATACCTGTTGTACGATCTGTCCCGAACACGAAGAGTTGGGTGGACACTTCCCAGGAAGTATGTCACCCAAATTGCTTCCGCTTCGGCGTCAGATCAGAGCGAATATAACCTCCCCTAGGCTTTATTATTGACGATTCCCTTTGCTCCCCTATTGATGGCTATTGAGCGTTTTCTGACAGTATCTACGACAATTTCTGGCTACCAGATGGGTCTATACGTAACTCAACCTCTACTATCGAATCTGGATTGGCTTTCATTTAAAAATGTCGCCAGGAAGAAGCGATAGACCAAGCAGATTTCCCCTGGTCCATTACATATGGACATTGATAAGAGTAAAAGACTTATTTGGCGTTACAAGTTGGAGGAGTCCATGAAAGTATCACTGGGGCCGATCTAGGCTGTTCACAATTGAAAAGCTGGAAAAGTCTTAAAAATTCATATTTAAATTCTTAATAATCGTTTTTATTTTCTTCTCGTAAATATGTTGTAACGCATAAAATCTACAGAGGTAAATTTTCCAACAATTATATTATAATTTGTTTCTTATAACACTAATAATATCGAATATACTAAAAATTATTCTACTTCCTTCGTTTTTCTTTAAACCTTCCCTCCCAAGCATTCGTTTTCATCTTAAGAATTGAAAAATAAAAATAAAATTACTTGACTTGGCTTCTTTAATATTTGAGACTATAAAGCGCA
This sequence comes from Oncopeltus fasciatus, assembly GCA_000696205.2. NCBI lineage: Eukaryota > Metazoa > Arthropoda > Insecta > Hemiptera > Lygaeidae > Oncopeltus > Oncopeltus fasciatus. Next base: position 75,677 of record KZ807338.1, on the reverse strand, counting down.
GACAGACAACTAATAAATATGTATATATATATATATATATATATATATATATATATATATAAGAACAGGTGGGAGAAAGAGTGTAGTGGTCAGAGAAAAAAAATTACAATTGTTTTCATTTTCAATCAATGAGTGTTTAATTTTCTATTATTACAATTTTTCTGTCAGCACTTCATACAACTCATAACTAATAATTTACTTAACAAACATAACTGACAGCTATACTCATACATAACACACACACATTTATAAATAGGAGCTCCTTGTGATATTTTCTTTTTGTCTGTGCACTGCACTCTCTATCCGACCTGTTTCTTGATTACCATATATATCGCAGCCGTGAATGTTTCATTTTCTATATACACTTTATATATATACGAGCAGGGATGACCATACTGTTGTGTGTTTATTGCGAGGGACAAATACACAATATAAAGTATATCTGTGAGTGCTCTACAGCCTAGAAGTTTTAAAATAATGAAATAAAATTCGCTATGTAAACTTTTTTTTTTGCAAACCATTGAATAAGTTCAATAATGGTAGAAATCTGTTGAGGGTTATTAAAATAATTGAAAAATAGTAATTTACTTACTCTTATACATACAAAAAAATATAGAAAAAGGTTTAAAATAATGTTTTTATTACAAAATAAATAAATATATATAGATATATAGGTTTTTACATTATAAAAAAAAATTGCTATTTAAGGAATATATTTGAGAATAAGGCCTACTACTCAATTCAAGGTAGTGGAAAAATTGAAATATTATCTATAATATACGCTTGCAGTTGTAGATAAGGGTGGTGGGGGTGAGTTTGAAGGGGGTTACCAAGCATGCTGTACGGTGATGGTGGGGTGGACGGCCTGGCTGGCCAGTCTCATCTAACTAGCATTGCCCTCAGCCGAGAGAGACTGGAGCTCCGACCACCTACCCGATCTATATATCGACTTCCTCTCTCTCTTCTCTCTCTTCTACCAAATCTCTTGCTTCTCTTCATTTTTTACCCTCGATTTTTCCATTCCATCTTCCTTTATCCTCTGCCATTTTCTTTATACCATTCTCTCTCTTACTTGGATAATCTTCACTTCCAACACTAACTTTACGTTTCTTCTCTTATTGGTATTTTATTCTTCGTCAAGGGACTTCCAATGCTCCCTATCTCCTATGTATACTCTGCATTATTTTATACTATCATTATTATTCTCACTTTCTCTCTCTCTCTCTCTTTCTCTTTCTCACACACCCACACATATTTTTTACTTCCCTCTGCAGACAGTATGTACGTTATTTAGTCGAAATTTTACTCTTTACAGTAAAAATATTCCTGGACCTTACAGTGTATTATGATAAGTTGCATTTATTAAATGGATAGCTACTATTAAAATTCACATAAAAAATTTGAATATTTTGTGGATATATTCTTATACCATTCAAGTTATGGGTTGTTTAAAAATATATGTTATAAGGTCGTCCGAAAGAAGTTAATTACTAAATATTGAAAACTAACCCCATTATGTATATTATGCACTCGGGGGATACATACGACAGTGTCATTCGCAATCTTTCTTCAAGATTGGGGTTGAATTTAACTTAACCCTAACTGAGAGCGAATTGTCTATCGATAAACATACTAAGACATCACGACCTATGATTTGCTCCTTTAAAAAAAATAATTGTTTGTCGATCTTCAACCCTTATTCCTCCTTACTCATTGTAGATTTCTCCAGGGTGATCCTAAGTTTTCTTCTATTTGGACATGTCCTGCTAGTCATTCGGATCTGACATATCCATCTCGAGTCCTCCCAACAGTGAAGTGGCTTTTCTCTTTCCTCATTCACTTGGGATTCATTTAAACATTCGGTTCGAACATCACGAACCCAAACAGCATGATTCCTAAAAGGAATCATTAGGCTTCCGGATTCCTTTTGCATTATCATTTGTTTTTCCTTGGCCCTCTGACAGGAAATATTCATTTAAAATCCTCACTTTCCTAGATGTCCTCATGGTTCTTTTTCACTAATTCGTGCCTGTGACGCACAGGTTTTCAAGTGAGTTTTGAGTTTAGAATCACACTTCCGACCATTGCACGTCCTCTATTATGAGCTGTCGTAACGATTGTGAGGTCCTTGCTTCACTGGATTCCGTCGATCATCATTTTATTGCATCTTCCTGCTATTTTGGCTGGAAAGGAGCCTATTAGGGTAGCCAGGTACTTAAGCATATTACTCCTCGCTTTCTCAACCAAAGAAGTAGCCAATTCTCGATTCCCTTCATCTTCAACAGCTTCGTATACCATGTTTAAACTGAAACCTCTCAGTTATAGTTAATATAGACATAATAAAATTTGAGCTAGCTTAAGGTACTTGGCAGCAAACCAAACTTGGACAAAAGCAAAAGGGAGCAGAAACAACCAATGGCAATCATTGCCATCTCCTAGTCTAATACATGACTTTTTCGTTAAGCATAATCCATACTTCTTGTTTAAAGTACTAATGACATTATAAGATAAGGATAAGAAATAGTATATTTTTTATATTTTTCTGGAAAAATTCTCCATGTTCTTAGCCGTAGATTCTTCAATATCTCTGGCTCAAAGGTATTCCCAAATCTTCTAGAGTACATTGGCAACACATTTTTCGAAGGCAATTTGCGAGTATTCAGCACGAAACATCACCTAACACCAACTTCAACCTATTCGTTACTATTTTGCTGATAATGCAAGCCTCAAAGGACAAAAGTCCATTTTCACATGCTGTCATTTTTCTTACACACTCACTAGTCATTATTTCCCCATGTAGAAGCAAGCAATGATGCACGTCACAATCCTTGGATAAACTTACTTCAGAAAGAACATGTAATGTCTCTTCTTCGTTACTGACATTGTTCGCCAACCTTACTGTCCACAAATTGTTGCATTGTTGTTTATAGGGGCTCGTCCTGGATAAACCTCAAGACATCCTGTGATAGGTTGATGCCTATGTTATCCAAGGTGTTTAAACAGCAGTGTCTTACAGGCTAATCCCATGTTTTCGCCATAGATGCTGTTCTCATGACAGAATTTAAAAAAAAATAAAATAAAAAGAAACTATTTTGATATTTTCTGAGATCCTACCAATATTTATGTGTGAGAGAGAGAGAGAGAGAGAGAGAGAGAGAGAGAGAGAGAGAACATATGTAGTTTTACGCCAAGAGTATGACTATCTCTCGTAGTAAAAAAGTAATGTACAAGCCAACTAGGTAAACGATATTGTAAAAGAGTATAGAAAATTAGGTACGAAAGAATAAGTTTCACTGTCAGGCTATTGCTTTCCTTAAATTTAGAAATTGGCCTTAGATATCAGAAAAGGTATGGGATATTTAATATTCTTGTTAATGCTAATAAAATGCAATAAATCATATTTTCAATATGAAGAATTTAAGTATCATACTATTCCTCAACTAAAATTTTCTGACTAAATTCAGAGAGTTTAAAATATTTTCCTTTAGAATTATTTAAAGAGAACTGATATNAAATATAATATATTATTTATTTATTTAATTTTATTTGTTTTAGAGTAATGAACACGGCTTTATTTAATGATAATAACATAATTATTAGTTACAAAGAGTAATTTAACAAATAGAGGAGGGGTTTATCTGAACCGTACATTTTAATTTTACAGTTTATAAGTAAAAATATCAAAATTACTCCCGTATATTAATGATATTTTTAAAATATAACTTGAAAGACTAAGTTTGTTATTGAGCGAAATCAGACGAATACGAGTTGTAGATTACCTGAAATGTCTAGTGCAAGCATAAAGCGTTCTTCCGATGTAGTGGGAGAAATATAAGAATTTGCTTAGACCAATGGAGCTCAACACAGTTTTGTTTATTGATAAAACATATTTCCATGTGTGTAGGTGATTACATGATATGGAAAGTTCAGTTAACATTATTGATCTATTAGAATACTAAGAAATTCGCTTTGCTTATGCAGCCCCAGTGTAACATCCTTTATTTATTTTTTCGAGGTACGAAGAAGCTAATTAAAATAAATAATATTCATTATTCGAAATTTCTTTTATAACCTTTATTTACATATTAAATTCTGTTAAAAATAAATAAAAACATTTTGTAATTTGATTACAGTGAATAGTAAAAACAATAAATGACATTAATGAAAGTCACATGAGGAGAGAAGGTGACCAGTGACACCCCTCTCAAAGAAGCTAATTACCGAAGATATTGTAACTAAAGCTGATACATTGTGCTATATTCTTGTTTTCAAATCTTTATTATTTTCCAGTGTTAATTGTTTTCTTTATAATATAACATACTATTGCAAGCAGAACAAAAACGATCATTCTTAAATATGTTATATAGTCCAGCTGAATTGGTTGATCAGAATTGATCAATTACATGTGTACCAAATACATTAGTAACAATATTAAGTTCCTACTAATCGATTAAATATTGGGAAAGTATTCTCAGCTATATTGACCAATCAGAGGGGGCTGGTGAAATATTTATTCAGGTCACGACACTTCATTTAAAATGAAACAGGACCAGAGTTGCATTTCTTGTGTTCAGTCAATATAATTGGCACATCAGTGCATTTATTAAATTTATCAATATTACTATTTTATATTTAATCGATAGAAATAAAGTACTACTTATTTATAACCAACTAGAAGAATCATTATTATTCGTCACATTATTCACACTAATATTATTACAATAGCAAGCTGATTCTTATTTATCAATATGTTTTTAGCTGGAAAACATTACTAATTTTTCTTGTCACAACCAGTATTTGTATTTCTAAAAATGAAAAACTTGCCATGGAATGATAATATATGATAACTATGTTTCATAGTTACATGAAAAACATCTTCTATTTGAATATTAAAATAAATAAATGTATTCTTTTATATAGATCTATACCTAATTTAAACATGGGAGTCAAGGAGAGTTGATTGAAAAAATATTTTTTCAACTAATTATAAGGCAAGTTTTACTTTTATCACATACTATTATTGACCTTAGTGAGTTAATAAGCTGTACATCTGTAATATATTTGTGTATATTTTTTGCGGAAAATATAAATGAATAAATATAAGTAAAAATTTAAGTTAAATTGAAATTGAAAATTAACTCAAACGTTTTCCCTTTTTTCAGAGACCATAGCATACAAATGTAATAAATAGGTACCTGAAAAAAAAGTGAATATTCAATTACATTTTCCCTAAATTAGTCAATTAAATAGGAGTTAGGTTCTAAATATAAGCAGTATCTTTATAACTTTCATAAGGTTCTTACTTTAAAACAATTATTGTCATTAGAGTTTTATCCATAAATTCAAAATGCAGTTAATTATAGAATTTTGCGTGACTACATTTATATTAATATTCTGAGAGAATGAAAGCTATATTGAAAGTGAAGCCTAACTCAGAATTTTTCTAGATTAAAATTAATCAGACTTAAAACCCAGATCCACGAATTGTAAAATAGGTTAACTTTAACTTTGGGAATTTATGATGAAACAACTGCCCGCTTGCATAATTGTACTAATTGACTTTCTGCTGTCAATACACTTTTGTAGAGACAAGGATCAGTAAAATCATTTCAGTTAAATTAATCTTGTGTTTAAGAATCGATAACGGTCATATTAGTAGTTTTAACATAATAAAATAATGAAATAATAAAATTCTTAGAAAAAACGAAATTAAAACGATCAATATAAAATGTATATATGTGTGTGTGTGTGTGGGTGTACATTTATTATTTACTTCATTTCATCTTAATGACATTTAAATAATTTTCTATAAATGTTAACAAATTAATATATTCTTATTATATACAGATCTAAAACAAATTCGAGTGAATAAATGCTTATATCAATACATTATCTTTTACATACTATTTATTAAATTAAATTTTTAGAATCCCAAAATTTAAGTAAAATTGAAAATAACTTATTTCTTTGCCTTCTAGAGAGTAAATCATAAACGAAACTCATTGAAAGCGGCCGAGGGGCTAGATGGGCCCTGGTGGGATGGATGGGGTTCGCTGCGCGCGGGCCGGACATCGTCGGTCTGTCTGGTGGGTGGTGGGTGGCTGTTACTGGGACCATGAGGACTATGTTCCCTGCCCAGCTCTGAGGGTCTGGTCGGCTGGCACACACGAGCAGATCCTCTCTCAAGGGCTGTAGCCATAGAGCAATAATGTTGATCCATGCATGTAGGATGGTCCTGGGACAGCTGCGTGCCGCCTGTCGGCTGATCGGGGTCCGGCTGGCGTGGGGCGGGGGTACCCGTCCGTCGCGCCAGGCTCGTCTCCTTGCGGCGGATACGATTTACATACCTCTAGAGAATTATTATCTATTATATTTGAGGCATCCATGACCTATATGGTTGATATGCCTTTAAAAAAACAAAAACAAAAAACAACAACTATAGCTTGAATGGAATTAATGCGCCATACCAGGGCGAAACATATGTTTTCTAAATAAAATTTCTTCGTGCGAATGCTAAATTGAGCTAATTGAAAATTTTGTAATAAAATACTTAATATATAAGTCTGTCAGACAGGAGCTGAGTAAACTAAGGGAATTCTTCAGCATTGCTGTAAATGAATATTTCTATTTGAACTTTCCATGTCAAGTAATCCTCTACACTTGGTTGAAACTTTAGTAAAACATTTTTTTCTTCCATTTGACGTTTCAAATAATCCCCTCTATATCAAAATCAACACTTTTTTTTTTTTTTTTTTTTTTTTTTTTTTTTCATTTTAAAATTATGTACCTAATTTAATTTAAATAAGTAATTTTGGCTATTAAATCGTAAAATTAAAATTTACCGTACTAGTAAACTCCCATTCGCAATTCTCCAATTTCTCTGTGTAACTGCTAAAATATGTCTTTAATCAATAAATATACGTTTGTTAAGTTTCATGACTATAAACTATAAACTAAGTATTACGCTCGCTAAATCGAAAAAATTCGATTTCAATCGAATTTTTAATTTTTTATTCAATACCTACATACCGAATTTTTTAAAGAAAAATTGAAAACATCGGCCTGTAGAAAGGCCTGTAAACTTACACTCACAATATCTTTTTTTTTTTGGTGTAAGATAGGAAGAAAATTTGGAAAGAAATTTAAAAAAATTAATTCTATCATGAGAAGAACCTTAATTGTTACATTTATTTGAAATTCTTTTAAACTAAAATATTCTTAAACTATTCAAGTATTCGAAACTTTAATCTCTAAAATTACAGCTATAGAGAAGATGATTGAAAACACTGGATGTTGTGAACTACCATTATTCATTCTACTAGCTACTATTTTTATTAATATATATTATTGTATAATTCTGGTTTAATAAGTGCTATAAATTCCTTATAAATATTGAAAATCTCAAGAAGAACTCTGCCATTAAGTGCAAGACCGGGATGGAAATTAAATGTAGGTTTGAGATAGTCCGTGCAGCATTTTCAAAATGAGAAAACTCTTTTGTAATGTCAGCTTAAACATGCAACTTTTAAAACAGATGGTCGCTTCTCTTGTATGGTGTTCAGGCATGGACTCTGAAAATGTCTACCATTAATCGCAGTGAAGCATTCGAGATGCGACTTTACAAACGAATGCTTCAGAATACCTTGGAAGGCTGTGCGGACGAACGAGACCGTTCTTAGCACAGGGGAATGCGGTTCCTGATTTGCTCGACAAAATAAAACAGACAAAAATAATATATATTTGGTCGATATATTGCGAGGAGGTCGGTATAGTGTCCTCCAGCTGGTTATCATGGGTAAGATTGTGGGTCGCAGAGGAATCGAAAGAAAACAGGACTCTTATCTGAACAATATTAAAGAATGGACCATGATAAGGAAAGCAGAAAAACTGTTCAGACTGACTTAAGTTAGAGAGAGTTTCGCCGTATTAGTGGCCAGCGCCAAGGAAACTTGATATTGTCATATCAGAGAAAAGAGAAGATAAGATTTAAAAAATTCTATCAAGGTTTATTTTATCATCTTCAAGATGGTGTTTGGACTTAAAGAAAACTATAATCCGGTTGCTTCTCTACATTTATAGGTAACAATCCCCTATAGTTTCTAAATCACTCTTAGAAAGTCATATTGTTTAATAAATGAAGTAGTTGGATGGCGGAGTCAGAATGAGATATGGGATGTTTAAAAGGAAACGTACCTAATAAGATCTTCCACTGTGGCGACCATGTATGTACATGGCAGCGTTGCTTAGCGTTGCTTCTTATCTTCCTCTTGCTCTCTCCTGAGGTACGAAGGGAGCCAGAAGCAGGCGTAGACCAAGCGGAGGAACACCCAGGCTGTGAAGGCCAGTGCCAGGTAGGTGAGGGCGGTGCTAACCATCCGACTGATGTCTACCGAAACCCCTTGCTGCTTCATATCGTGACGATCTGAAACACATGCATGTTGTGTGGATGTCATCTCTACTCAAGTGATGTTTGAATCCTATGTCATTGTTACTCGGTACTTTTGGAGTGCTTACAGACCAAGGATTCCAGGACATTCGAAGTATAAGCAAGTAAATTCTTTTTCGCCTAATGTGCCCTTATATTGACTTACGCAAATATATCAATGATAATGCTTTAAAAATTAAATTCTTGCATCAATCACGGACGTCAAAGGGACTACGAGAAATTAGGTTTACTAGGTAAGGTTACTTCAGCTGCGATTCTTAAGCTGCTTACATGTGGTTTAACACGGCTTCATTGGCTAATCCAATTGTTTACATGCTGTCTGACACTAGTGACCAAGATTACAGCTTATTTACTCTGTAATACATTCGCTCAGAACTTTATTACTTGTTCCTAATATCACATGAATTATTATTAATTTGAATTTATATTATTTTTCAATAAACTGGGGCGAATTTATAAGGAATAAAAACTGTTAAACTTCGCTTGGTAAGAACGATATTCAATTTAAAGCTAAGCGCTTTCGAGACTCATTAAGAAAAATTATTTCATAATCTCATAAAAATTAGGTAAAGGACACTTGACTAATGTGGATAAAAAAAAAAAAAAAATCGTGAAAGGATAAGGCTCCTATACTTCGTTATATAAAAGAGCGTCCGAACTCAGTTTTTTTAACGCCTGATTCGATGGGATTGAAAAAAATGTTTGAGAACTACTAAAACCGAAATATCTCACCGAAAGCAATATTATAATCAATGCTGCAAATTAATTTTATTGCATACTCAACATATGTATTTGTTAGGACGAAAACCGCCTGTATACACCGCCCTTCACCTTCTCTCATCCTTATCATTATGACAACATAGGTCTCAATTAATAAATTAAATTATTAATTAATAATAAATAAATTATCTATCGATACAAAGCAAATGTATTTATCATAGAATATATGCATGTGTGTGCGTGGATGCATGATCATGTGAGTAATTTTGTACGCACTTTATTTTTAGCTAAGTAGATTTGGTGAGGTATCGAAAATTTTCTTTAAAAATCAAATGATAGTGTCAACTTGAAATAGGAGTGGAGGCTTACATGTAAAAGGATATTTTTAATACAATTTCTCAACACTTTACAGATTAATTATTTTCAATGATGTAACGAAGCTAAGTTTAAAATAATTATATCATTAATAACACACTCAAATAGTTTTCTTACATTTTTTGTAACATTTAACTGTTAGGTTGAACATTTGTTGAAAATTGGTATTAAGCACAGTTTTTAATGTCTGAAGTGAGCCATTTTTCAATAAACTATAAAAGACTAGGTTTATTATTCATACTATGAATTGACTTATTTCATCGAATAGATAGTTTGCATTATTGTGAAAAATTAAATTAAATGTATAATTGTAGGAAGGGACTGATAATCAGTATTCATAAACAATTTTTTTGGGATTATATATATTATATCAAAATTAATGCGCTTAAAAAAAGTGATCATTCACTCAAAAAATCTAAATGTTGATAATAAATTTCTATTAATTTTGGAATTTGTAATAGTAGTATTAACACACAAAAAAAAACAACAACATAGGTATAAGATGTAAAGAAAAATAACTTAATTGAGTGATATAAATTAATAAAATAACACATAGTCTACATGTAAAAATTAATACATTAATATTGAATAATAGAATTTTGAATAAAAAAAAAAAAAAAAAATATCACGAGCTAAACCTTAATATATTGAATTGTTAAAAATCAGGATGGTTAATTTCAAATATTAAGTACTCGAGCAACAACTACAATGGTGCATGTTAAATTACTTTTTAAATAAATAACTCTATGCCCATAAATCACTATTGCTAATTTATTAGTCATTAAATTAAATAACTAGGATACGCTCAGCAAACAGCTGGTGAAGAATTCCAACTACTTATGCTTTATGAATAATACCTGCCCGCAATGTGGTTATAGGCAAAGAGGTAGAATGAATATGCAAATGTTAGACTCAGTCATTGCTCCTACTCCTGTAATAACAGCGCCTAAATTGTCATCCATTAAAGATATATCAATATAGTAGATTTTAAAAGGTATAGAACATATTCAATTATGCATGAAATTATTTGAATTCTACAGATTTAAATTATTAAACTCGGCATGAAAAATAAAAATTGTAACAACCCTTCAAAATTAAAAAGTCACTGTGAAAATGGAAATTTTAAGTGGTTCTAATGCTTTTATATATTAGCAACTATTAATTTATGCAGTAAAACTTGATTTGCGCGTCAAGTTGAATTATTGAATATTCATTGAGAAAATTACTAGAAAACTTATATCTACCAATGAAACCGGAGGAATACAGTACTGGAGATATAGAGAAAGTCTTTAGTAGGTCTGACTCGAGTAATGCGAATGAATTGAAGGGAAAAATTCCCTGGATATTTCACTGTCTATTGACGCGGAAATAGGCAAATATTGGAATAAAATTTATATTTGTTTATCCAGTAACAGGCGATATGAACATCAATCAACCTGCTATTGAAGCTATCATTATCTGTACTGCTCTCAAAATAACTTATTCAATTGTGTATAAGGGGCTTTTAATAATAAGTCAAAGGGCGGAATTATATTACAAACGAATTCCTGAGAGGTTTATTTTATTTATAGCTATTATTAAAATCAGATGAATATTTAAAAATATTCAAAAGGTATAATTACATTTCAGCTCAAATTCATACCTTTCAAGCATCACTGTTATAACTAAAAGAGCTTATGGACAAATAAGTTCATTTCAAATGTAGATATTGGGATATTTATAATTATGTTAATGGGAGTATATTACAAGTTATTCATTAGTTCTCTAGTTATTGGATCAAATTGAGTTTACTAAACTGACTGTAGATTGAGTAAAAAAGAAGAGTGGGGGGAGCGCCACAGTAAATATATTCTTAAATAAGTTTTCTTCGTAAAATATAATGACACATAAATTTTATAAAATTTCTTTTTATGTCTATTAAATTGCATTTTATCCTAACACATACTCGAACATAATAAATTTTCTAAACATTAATTTTCTAACATTTATAATCCCACGTAAATTTTAACAATTTTTAGTGCAGAATAAAAACAGAATAAAAAAATCTAACTGTCCCAGCCAGGACGAGAGTTATTTAAACAGCTTGACAATGTCAGCTTCTTCGCCTCGGAGGTTAAACTCTCGACACCAGTGCGGGTAATTTAATAATTTATCGGGCTTGTCCTGGTAGCGTAAATGGTAACGCACCGGCCCGGAAAGCAGGAGATCCAGGTTCGAGTTCTGGTTGGGACAGTTAGATTTTTTATTCTATTCCCTTGCATTAAATTCTTCCTCCTAACCCCCTCACCCAATATCAACCAAAATGAAATCATTGAACAGTTTACAATAGTGAGCCTAAATACTAAATTAAATTTTTGTTTTTGAATTGAGGTACACAAGACTACAAAACATAATAGGTGATAAATTATTTTCTAATGTTTATTAAATATTTAAAGAAAAATAAGATATTAATGAAAAAAAATATTTAAGAATGTGCCGGTAAATATTTATCGCTTCTATTTTTCTTCCACTTACCTAAATAAGACTAAAAAATTGTTATTTTCGTATTATATAAAGGTATTCCCCTAGATCGACTTATAGTCAAATAGCATGAGCCGTGTACTTGCGCACTTAATAACTATCAAAATCTTTTTCGGCCTACAATAATTTTGTCTGTTAAATTTTTAGAATGAACCCAAGTTTAATTGGAAAAGTCTCTAGATTATATTAATGGCTCGAGAGGTCTTTTTTAATATTTAAAAGTTTATCAGTATTTTTTTTTTTTTTTCAGAAACTCCCATTCGAATTTATTTATAAAAATGCCTTATTGATCTAATTAAATTATATTTTTTTCAACTTCATTGTTTCCCAATAACAGGAATACTAATTATTTATAATATACTCTTGTTGCATATAAATGTTTGAACAAATAAATGTTTGAGAACATAAAATCAATGAATAGATGTAAGTAAACGAAGTGAAAAGTGTTTCATTCAGAACTGACCTGGATACTGAAGTATCCGTACTTCAATTACGGAAGAAAGACAGAAATTTTCTCAATGGAAAGGTAGCCATTAACTGGCAGTCTAGTTAAGGTAGCTTGTTATATTTTGGGGCATCATTTGGGGGGTGATTGGAAGCAATTCTATTCTATGGTTATTATAGGCCTTTCTGTTCGGACACTCCTCACTAACTGGCAAATCATAGTAACCATGAACCCTCGGTAAATGTTAATGAAATATCTAAATTTACATTAAAAAAGCAAATTAAGGAATATATTTATGATTAAACTAGGAGGGTTGAACTCCCCCACGCGGTAGGTCTAGAGCCGACCTCAACGTCATAAACTTTCTCTTCATTGTTATATCCATCTTTATAGTTCACACTTATCATTTACTCTTATTTGTGTCCATATTTAATGAAGTATGGGATAATCTAAAGGGTTATTATTATTTCTACCACCAATGAATATAGAACTCTCATACCTTATAAATATTTTATTTTGGTTGTGGTTTTTTATCCCACGTAAATTATAAACAATTCATTAGCATACCAGGCCCGGATAGCAGGAGATCCAGGTTCGATTCCTGGCGAGGACAGATAGATTTTTTTTATTCTGTTCCCTCTCATGAATTGTTCTCATACCTTATGTTCTCCGTCTTCATTGGTTTCTGTACACCATCTCCCGTTGGCCAACGGGAGATGGTGTACAAAAACCAATGAAGACGGAGAATATAAGGTATGAGAAGTATGGGATATCTTGCTTTGAGTTTTAAAGAATTTTATTGACTATGAGGACCAATAAAGATACAATCAAATTCTCTACTTATAATCTCTACGGTCAAAAAACTATCCATTTGAACTATCAAATTACTTGCTTGAATTTACCAGAAAGTGCACTTAATTAGCAATGAATGTCAATTCCATAGTTTTACTTCCCGAAATACGTGCAAGAAATATTTAGCTTACCTATTGACGTATTATTTCGTTAATTTTGGTTCTTTAAAACATAAATTATATATTAATAAATGTAAAAAGTTTTAATGTAGGTCTATGTAATGTTCATGGAATACTTGCCTCCGATTGATAATAAATTAATTGATTATTGTAATATATGATGAGTTATATTTCTAGAGCTTCAACGAGCAATAAACAAATTTGATGCAAAAATACTATCAATAATCAATAACATGAATGAGATTTGCCTACCTCATCAGCGAAGCATTGTGAGACCCAGTCACGTAGAAATCAAAATTTTGGACAACTCTCTGTAGAAATAATATTTGATGTGAGTGATCCGGTCGAAGACAGTTTATACACTGACAGCTCGCTTGTCTTGTATTCCCTCTAAACTTAATATTCATCTGAGGGTAATCGATAAATCGAACTGTTTTACGTATTTAAGAAACCATCCCAATAGCCAGAGTCATAGCTATCTTATGCCATGTTTTATTTAGAATCCTGTTAAATGCTTTGTATATATATAAAATATATATAGTAAAATTTAGCATTTCTTCCTCTTCTTGGGCGATATGATTTAAATGTTTGAACAATTTAACCGATTATCTCAATAAAAGAAAAGTTTGTCCCCGGCTCAGGTAGAGAGTTTTTTTTCTAGCTCCCTGTTCGATACAAATATATAGGTTTTTAAATTATTTAAAATTGTAGATAATACCTAAGCCCCTACAAGCTTTTGTCGATAAAACCATGTTGTGGCTCGTCGAGATCATTTCTCTCTGTTAAATAAGACTGTAAAGCTATTGATTATTAGTATAAATAATACTGTAATACTATTGATTATTGGAAACCAAGAGAGTAACGATATGTTTATGTAAATATTATTTTTTTAATCCCACGTAAATTTTAACAATTTTTAGTGCAAAGGAACAGAATAAAAAATCTAACTGTCCCAGCCAGGACTCGAACCTGGTACTCCTGCTTTCCGGGCCGGTGCGTTACCGATTACGCTACAAGGACAAGTTTGATAAGTTATTAAATTCCCCGCACTAGTGTCGAGAGTCTAACCTCCGAGGCAGACGAATATATAGTCTTATGCTCGAAGGAGCTGACATTGTCAAGCTGTTTAAATGACTAGTTATTTACTTTTAAATTTTAATTTTATACATTTTTTTTTTGGTATTTAATCGCAATTTTTTGAGCAAGGGAACAGAATAAAAATGTTATTATGTTCCCTTGCACTAAAAATTGATATGTTTATGTATTTTTGCGAACGAGTAACAATAAAAAAAAGTCTCTTTTAAAGTTTTTTACATTGGTGTTAGCTATGGAATACTCGATCTGGTAGATGCTAAGGACAGTTACCAGAAGAGGAAATAATGTACAATGTGAGGGAAGAGGTCATATTCTCAGCAACCATGCCAGATATCAATCAATGCCTGGCGAAGTTCGAACTGACCAGTGAACTTAATCAATAGGACGACCTCAATAAAGCGAAATATCTCGAGTCTTCGAGAAGTATCAGAAGCTCCCGGGAGCCCAGCCTTCATGCTACCAGTCATTGAAATAGGAATAGATTTTCTTCTCTCTTGCGAATTCTGGATGAATGAATTTCGGTGACTTGTTAAAGGAAGCGACAAAGTCATTTGCGACTACAGTCGTTTATAGGAAGAGCTCTTTAATGTCGACTATTTTTTTACTCGAATTTGAGGGTAACCAGGTGTAAGACTCCTTATGCGACAGGCTCTCCCTACATTCTAGAGCCAGGCGGTTTGTCTCGTTCTAGACCACGATGCTAGAATCTGCAGAACTACATAAATACAGATTGAGATGGGGCCTATTTTGAGTGAGTCCCCTTGGAAACATAGTACATGATTTAGTTGAGACTTTTGTGAGGCAAATTAAAGTGATTGTATCACTTACATATATATAATGACGTTTGTCTAGTGGGTGCGAGGTCCCCATCTTAGGCGGTATTGTCCATCGAGGGCACGACTGTGAAAGCATAGCCCTGGTAGTCAGGGAAACTAAATCGAGTTGATTTCCGAGATTCGCAGTCAACCCAAGATATTTTAGATACTGGGTCACGACTTATTTTCATTGATATTTTCTTGATGATACAATGATATAATTGTGCGTTGCTGGATCATGTTTCTTCAGTTACAATAATTTCCAGGGAGGTAGCTCAGTCAGTCGGGAAATCATGTGAAAATTCCCTGGTCTATCAGCTGAGAAGGACCGACATCACACTGATCCATGCCGGGTATTAGAGAAGGATAAAAATTGGCGTGGTGTACGATTTGATAGCTACGATTTTGTGATGCCCGAGGGAATACTTGATGCTCGAGCCCTTGTAAAGTCGTCCTGGAGGACAATACTCGTCCGCGTTAATAATCCAAGACCATGGATTAAGTGGAGAATGTCCAGTTAGGTAACATCGAATCCATTGGAGTCTTGGTTAAGAAGGGGTAGCCATAGGAGTGTACAGGAGTACACAATGATTCAAGTGCAAAGCCATGTGTATTACTTCAATTCTTGGCGTTGATTCGCCTGACTTACAGTTAATTCTAGTTGGCAGTTAGATTCACAGTTTCTCTCCAAGCAGCTTCAAGTTGGTAGTAGAAATATATTATTATGATTATATAAATCTCAAGGAATAATTTAATTTTGAAACTGCACGATATTTAAGTTCAGGAAATTTTATCTTCTATTTCATGTACTGTTTTCTATTTCTAGTTATATATATATAATCTAAAGGGT
>KZ807338.1:27833-51830 GCA_000696205.2 Oncopeltus fasciatus | reverse complement strand
TCTCATACCTTCTATTCTCCGTCTTCATTGGTTTCTGCAAACCATCTCCCGTTGGCGAGCGCTTTCGGACATTGTCCATCTTCTGGCCGAATACATACGTTCACTGTACCGAAAGCGCTCGCCAACGGGAGATGGTTTGCAGAAACCAATGAAGACGGAGAATAGAAGGTATGAGAGTTACTTGGATTTATTGAATAAGATGAATATAATTCAAGTGTAAAGTATAGTTCACTAAATACATCTTTAAGACAATCTTCACTGATTATTAATTCACCATTAATACCAAAAAATAATTAAAACAAAAACAAAAAGGTTTTGGGAAAAAATTAACATAATTCCTTTTATATATATTTTGATTATTAGCCTTGAAATTAGATGATTCCAAAGCAGAATCAAATCCCTGAGTAGTATTTCTAGTTGAAATGCAGTAATAAAATGATTAATAGAAGAAATGAACCAGTATGGGTATATACATATATTAATTTGATAATTATATAAATAACAAGAACTGATTCAATACAGCTCCAGAGCAGAAAGTTTTATAAATAAATAATAAAAACTGAATTTTGTTCAAGTTTCTATTTTATGTGTGGGCGTATGTGTGTGTACATATATAGAAGAGTNATATATATATAGACCCATACTGGTTCATCTCTTACATTAATCATTTTAACACTACACATATTTATGTGTATATATATTATGAATAGAAGCTGGCAGAAAATTTGACTTTTGTGCAATGTCTCAACCACTTTAAAAATAAGAGAATCAAAGAAATGCTTTTCTTTGTTTTATTTATTGAAGGGTAAAGCGAATATAGCTGATAAGAAACATTATAAACTGTAACTCCATACTTCCTCTATGAATAAAGATTATTATACACTTTTTTTTTTTTACCATTTGAGAAAACAGTAAAACAAATTTCTGAAAAAAATCTGCCAATGGCAACAGAGACATCAGTTTTCTCTCAGAATGTGAAAAATGATACTTAAAAATTCATACACTTTTTAGCAGTGTAAACATACCTAATCTACCAAAGTATAGGGTTAATATACTTTTTATTTTTAGTAAAAGTAACATGGTAAGGAGGCAAGACATTTTTATTATACAACACATCTTACTGTATTGGATTTAATTTAAGATCTTTTAATATCAATATCAACACTGTACATTGTTCAATAAACTCCAAGTGAAAATAGCTTTATCTTTATTGAAAGGACAAGGTTGATTAAAAAGAAGTCGTACATTCTTCTTTCCTAATGAAAATAGTTAAGAAATAAGTATACATAACTTATTTCCTAAATTGCATCCAAGTTTTGATGAAATGTGAATCATATCTCGAACAATTAATGCTTGGGAATAGAATAAGAAATCTATCTGTTCCAGCCAGGGCTCGAAGCTGGATCTCCTGCTTTTCGGGCCGGTATGCTACCTTAGCATACCGGCTTGGAAAGCAGAGGATCCAGGTTTGAGCCCTGGTTGGGACAGATAGATTTTGTATTCTATTCCCAAGCATTAATTGTTTAGAATTTACGTGGGATAATATACCACAACAAAATTAATATTTATAACAACTCACATAGTGAATACAAGGAGGGATTAATTTAGGAAGTCTACATTTAGGTTTGCAACGAGTATGTGTTGCTCCACTGTATCTACCTGTTAAATAGCAGTGATTACATACTTTACAATCGCTTTCAGTGAAATTTTCATTGCATATGTACCAAAGCTCCGAGAAAAACTATAGTTTTTTTTAAAAAAAAAAGCTCAATATTTGCCAGAGCTCAGCCACTCTTTCTCCTAAGAGGAAAAAACATTCGGAGGCCTGTAGCCCAAAGGTTATGTAGCTCCTAGAATAGACTAATCACTTTTTACAAAAAAGATGAATGGAAGCTTGTTCAGAATAATTATGATATGCAGGGAGTTTTCAATAGAAAATGTCACCAATAAACTTGTTTATACTCCAACAGAAAATAGAGATATTCTTGATTAAAAACAATTAAAGTTAAGTTTTACTAAAAATGAGGGATTAATGGATGATTTTTGTGCTAGGAGTAGGTGAGACTATGCCAGAGCACATGGTGTAGTGGGGCTTAACGGTGGCAAGCATACTAAAAATAGTAATAATCAATGATTAATAGATTTTTGTACAGACGATCGTCTGCCACTTGGCAATTAATTTTTCATAATAAGAAAATAAATAAAATAACCTTTTCAGATGAAGAAAAAAGGTAAATAGTGTTATTGACAATTGGATTTACACATGAAGAATAACAAGACTATAAGGAGTGCAGAAATCGACCCAGACCACCTTCCATATTAATAGATGATACGAAAATACAATAAAATAAAACTTGACCTTAAAGAAAAAAAAATTTTTTTTTGCTTATGCTCTTTCTCATTTACTTTATTTATTTTACGGCAATTTTTTTTTTGTAACACACTATTATTGTGAAAATTTACTATGAGATAAAGCATCTAGAATGAAAATCTAAGAAAAAAATAAACAAAAAAACTCTGTTAATCCTCTCTCAAATAGCTACATTTTTCTTCAATTTTACCAATAGACTATACAGCTATTTGGTTATTTTAATATAATCTGCTTAACTATACAACTTGTTGAGTGCTTACAGAAACAGTATCTACCCACATATCTGGCAAAACAGGGCTGATAATTTAAAATGTTAAGAGTTGAGAAAAACCCTATATATATATATATTTGCAGAAACCAATGAAGACGGAGAATACAAGGTATGANTATATATATATATATAATAAAAAAATAAATATAACTTATCTCTGAAAAAGGTGGTTGCAAAATTGTGCTTTTAAAGATACAATTAAGTAGATTCTTCATTTTACAATACAAATGTGGTCCAGTTTAATGCACATATATATATACACACACTCAAAGCATCTATAAATAAAAATGAAATAATTTCATACACTTGAAACTACTGAGGAATAACCTAAATTATATACACAAAAAAAATAAAAATTTTGACAAAAGAAAAAAAATTCTTAACTTGAATACTAGAATCAATATAATTTTTAAAATTTTTGGTAACTACTAAGTATACTTAAGGACATCACTAATATTGCACATAACTGTTAAATGATAAGCTTAACTGATAGCAACAATCATACAAAATATAGCTTAGATAAATTTGTAATAAATTGATAAATATTGTAAAATATATTGTGCATTATTTGTACGGTGAATGTAGATTACAATTAACTATCTCCCACTAGTGACCCATTAGAGAGGTAAACATTTTCAGCACAAAATGTTGATTAAAACAAAAATACTTTATCATAAATCTATCTGAACATTCAAGCAACTTACAAAGAAATAAATTGAACATTTAACTCATATTGTGATATTGAAACATTAGCAGAAGAAGATAAATAATATAAAAAAGATAAATATAGAAGGAACTGAGACAAACTAGCAGTATAATAATGAGAACTATAAATGAGGCACAATGTAAGAAACCATGACCTATATACATTTTGTAAATTTTAAAGATGACTGCAAACAAAAATTCTATAAATGATTTCTACACTCATGTAAAAGTGAAAAGCAGATGAACAACTAAATGCTGTAAAAAATCATACCAGATAATGTTTTTAAAAAGTATGCTATTCAAAATAATAATTTTAAATATTGGAATATTACCATGAACTAATTAATGGTAATCAAATATTTGATTTCATAATTTGGCTATTCATAAGATATTGACAATTAAAAAAAAGTCATAAAATAGTTCAGTAACACAAGTGTGTTAGCAGCATATTTGCCAAATTTATTAAAAGGAAACTTTCATGAGTCTGCCACTAACCCATCACTGAATTTGAGCAAAACAGTACAACAGATTTTATCTTAGTAAGAATTTTGTTTGTAAATTATATGCTATGATAAACTGACTGAAGAAAAATACAAGATTTGTTAGTGTCTTCTTTCAAATAACTCCTTTTCCAGTTTTGATGCTACAGAAGTTTATAATACGCATATATTCTTGAAAATAATTCAAATATGAAATGTTAATATTAACCCAAAAATAAAAAACAATGAATTCCACTGAGGTATTCCTCCCTTGTATAATTTTATCTAAATGTTTAACTAACAGACTATTGCAGTGAGAATTTCAATAAGTAAACAAATCTTGACTAATCAATAGCCAAGAAATAAATTTACTCCTATTTATGACTTCTTATTATGTACCCCACCTTCTGCTTTTATTTCACCCTAAAACTTACAGCTTAAACCATACTAATGAACTTTTTTTTGCAAAACTTTATCAATCAAGCAGGCCAACCTCTAGAGTGTTCATAAACTAAGATATACAAATGCACTTACACAAATTATTACGGAAATAATAAAAATGGGTAACAGTGACCTTAAACCTAAATGAATAAATAAAGTCTTAATGAAAACTAAAATTCATTATTTCGCTAATAGTATAATTTAAGTAAAGAAAAACTAACTTATGCCTCTGTAAGAGGCAGAATTATTTAAAAAATAGAATCTGTGTGCATAGACAAATGAAATTCATGCCTGACACCCAAAAAAATATTCTCCACTAAATTACAGATTAAACATGATTTGAACTGTTAATATTATTTATACTACTTTTAATCTAAAACCATCTAAGTATTTCATTCATTACTTTAAATACTAGCTCAATAATCATTACAAACAATTTTTCAGAGGTATTAATTATGTAACTTTCAACTTCATTTCAATTTGATGTTATAANCTAAAAGACCCAGCGTGTTCAAACTTTTACAGGAGTAAGCTGATAGATGCTTGTTGACAGGTGCAGTGTTGCCAACCTAATTATAAGGCGGGAAATTCAAAAAGTCACGCACTTAATGACCCGCCCTCGTAATTCAAATTCAGTCTCGACAATTCAAGCAGTGGGTACTGAAGTGTATTAAAATATTAGTGGTAGATTCAAACTAACAAATCAGTTGACTTCTCCCTCTCTCTAATAAAAAAAAAAAAAAAAAAAAAATCCTAGGTAAAACTGTAACTTTACTTTTGTGAAAAAAAAATGTAAATAAAGTTATGATTTATGGTAGCTCTATAATACCAATAAAAAATTTAAAAAAATGTACAGTGCCAATAATCTCAGTAGTCGATGCTAGGAAAAGAAAAAAAAAATGTAAGTAAGTTGTGATCTCCCAGCCTACATTTTTAGAAGGATAAGCTATGATGTGTTTAAGATGAAGCATTTTTGTTTTTAAAAAGGGAACACAAATGAGATACGAATGATGATAACAGGTAAGAGATAGCTATATCTCTAATGAGAGATATGTACAGTGATAACAACTTAAAACAATAAAATGATAAATTAAAAAAAAAAAAGGTGTTGCAAAGTCTTACATAATAGTCAGTTTCTTTTTTCTTAAGTGCTTAAAAATAAATGTTGTAGAATAAGAAACTGTCAAAGAATCATTTTTAGTATCTTATTTTCAATTATGCTATCTCCTAATAAAAAGAGAGAAATTCATTCAAATATAATTTAGCTACCTCTAAAGAACTATTCAAGCCACTTCAAAACCTCAGAACAATAATTTGATGCTTTGTACTTGAAAAAGCCAAAAATTGGGTTAATAATAGATTTTTTTTATGAACATGATGACCTGAACTATTAAGGTTTGTTAGCAATATTATTTAAATCCCTGTGATATTTGTATAAACTAAATATCATTGTAATAAAATAATTGTGCCAGTACTAAGACAAGTATTCAAATTCTAATAGCTTGATTTTAAGCTTAAAGGGAAGAATGGGGGAATTATTATTTTACACTCCAAAGAATAAAAGTTTTAAATATTAGGCTTCAGTAAAACTCCACTAAAAATGGTCTGCATAAAATTCAATGGGATAAATTTGAAATTAAATCAATACAATTTAAATCAAATCAATCAACAAAAAAAAAATATAGTATGCTAATTTCATTAATTTGAAGTAGAATAAAAATAAATAAACTAAGAGCCCCAACATTGAAAGTGATAAAGCCGTTTTAAAGTTTAAGAGCAATTTTAAAATTAGAAATTTTATTTTTCATCTTAGGTGGATTCCCTAATTCAATTTAAATGTTTAGTAAACACATTTTTAAATCTATCACAATAAAATAGATAAAATTGTAAATTCAAAATTCTATTTTCTGACAGACTATTGCAATTATTATCAACACTAGTATAGAGTGGAGTAATAAAAATGATAAGTGGGAATGCATGGGAGTAATATATTCATGTTTGGTATGAAAAAATTTTCAACATTGATCTACGCAAACTGTTGGCACTCTTGGATCGGAGAACAGTAGTACAGAACTGTGAACTAAAATTTTATTTGTATCTTCAAATTATTATTCGCCCTGATAATTATAGAATATTGATATATTTTAGAGCTTGACTAGATATTGTTTCAAATCATTTTAATGAATCCTAATTATTTTCTAAATGAATAACCCCTCCATAAACTATGATTGCACCATAGAAAAAATACAACTATTTAATTGCATAAATTAGCATTTCAATTTATAAACTTAGAATTAAAAAAAAAATTAATTCTTAAGTTTATTTATGGTCATTCGTATTCATACGATTATTATGTGTTTATTTACTAGTGAATATACACAAAATAATTATAAACCAAAAATAAATCAAATACTTCTGCCATAAATTGAACCTCCGAACTCCCTCATTGAATCTCAGGATTTTATGATTCCATCCTATTTAAGACTAGAGAAGCAGGTCTAGGCTTGAGTTGAAGCAGATACATAAATAGAACTATAAAATTATCATCCAGTGTGAGTGATATTATTGTAATATGAATCTCATAATAAACATTTGAAAATAAAATTACAATAATTTGGATAAAAAACACTAAAATAGAGAAGAATAAATATCCTAGCCAGGTATCAAGTCATAAGAGCTGATTATCTATTCTATTCCATCAGGGGTTATAAGTAGGTGAAACTTAGAGGTTCAGTGAAACTCAAAGACTTCAGATTTTAGGCATCATTGAGGCTTCCCCCTACTTATAACTTTGATGGAATAGATTATCAGCACTTACGGCTTTATACCTGGCTAGGATATTAATTCTCTCCCTCTGAAAAAACAAAACAAAACCGAAGTATAATTTTTTAGATTTCCACCAACAAGAAAAAAATGATGGACAGAGTAAATTAGGAATGCCTCTAAATCAACTCATAAAAAAAAAAGTAATGTGTACATGTGAGGTAGTAATAGTTCACTGCTCAAAAACTTGAGTACAAAATAAGCAGAAAGCAAATTATAATACTTTCAGACCAAAATTATTAATTACATTAACTTAATGCTTTGTATTTTTTCAAACTTCCAGCTAGCAGTGAATACGAATCAACCATAGTTAGGAAGAGAGTTATTTTTAAAATTAATTTTGAATCATTTTTTAAATTCACCAAATTAAATTTCAAAAACAACTCTTCCAGTAAATGCTAACAACAAAAAGACGACTTCAATATACATTTTTACAAACATATTTCATTTTTGAGAAATATAAATATATTTTTAAACTTATATTAACCTGTACAATAAATTTTAAGTAACAAATGATATAATACCAAACTAGGAATTATGACTATGTAGGTATACTATCAATACAATCCTTTATATTGCTCCAAGTCTGCAGTCCCTGAAAAAGAAAACAATTACTGACTATTAAATAGACAAAAAAAAAAAAAAAGAAAAAAAAAAAAAGAAAAGCCTGTCACATAGGATTTGCATAATAAAAGCATATTTCCCATATTTCATTAAACATGGATAAATAAGAACATATAAAGAATTTTGATCTACGAGCCATTGAGAACATTAAGAGTAAAATATATGACAAATAAGCTATGCTCTAAACTGCCATAAATAATAGATAACATTTTACAAAATATTACACAAATATTTCGTGTCATATATTGTTTTCATAAAGCAAATAATAATGAATATATTAAGATTTATATTTTGGTCTTCCAAAACAAATATATATGTTTATAAATAAAATTTTGAATAGAAAATAATTTTAGCTTCTCCAAGCCAAAGCAGGAAAATTTTTCAAAAATGTTCTCATCATGGTATCAATGTGAATAGCTTCATTTCCCCAAAGGAAATTCTAGATATGGTATGAGGTATTTCAATTTCCAGAATTGTTTTAATTCACCCGAAATATTAAATTTTGAGGAAGTAAAGTTATTTCAGAAGATTAAGATTTAGAGGAAAATAGGGTTAAAAAAAATTTAACTTAAAATTTTGTTATGCCTTGGCCTACTTGATAAGCTGGACTTTAGATTACAAAGTTCTAAGCATCTAATACCACTGGAGGATCTTCGCATAAAAAGAGATGAACAGTTATTTGCAGAATTACCTGGACTTTTAGTTAAAGGATTAATTGTGTTTTTAAACATGAATGGAGGTCACTCAGTTTTTTACCTGAATCAGAAACAGTAGGAGTCCACCTAGACCATTAATAAGCAGAATGGAAATTAGGGCCAAGCACAGTTTAATGTTACAAAAAAAAAAGCATACAGCAGGATATTGATACTCAATCTTCAATGAATATAAGTGAAATCACAAGAAAGTCGGATGAGAGGGATAAAAGCAGAACAGAAAGCAACAGATGCTGGGTCATAAATATGTTGGCTAATGTTAACTAGTCCTCAGCCTTTGTGGCTTAAAAGAGCAGGAAGGAATGATATCCTCATAGCAATACTGACAGTTAGATTTTAGGCACAAAATCCTATTTTTGTGTCTCAGGCAGAAATATAATTTATTAACAAATTGTAGACATATCAGATATGGAAAGCTGAAAAAAATTGGGCGTTGCTGGAACGAGTGGTAGATTTGACAAAAGGGTCATAGCTCTTCTTGGCCAAGTAATAACTCTATTATATGTTGCCATGGATATGACCATTTATAGAATAGTCTATTCTCTCTAAAAATGGGATGTGTTAATCTATTGTTGATTGGAGTCATGAGAGACAGCTAGACAACAAGGCAGAGGGGTTGTAGCAGGGAGATGATGTTGAAGGGACTTTACCATACGGTCGCCTCACGAGGGAGAGAAATGTTTTAAATGAAGATTCAATTAAACTTCATAAAATAATTGCATTAGAAGAGCAGAGAAATTGCTTTGGTAATTGATGGAAGGAAACTCTTTTACTAAGTAATCAAGGTACAATTTTTGATACATATATAGGCATTTTAAAGTGAGAAATAATATCAGGATGTCTGTCTGGTCAAATCTATAAGTAAGGATTTGAAACCGTGATATATATATTCAGTGTCTGACACATTACAGTTATAAAACCAAGTAATAATAATGTGATGTGTTGTATTATAAAATTGATAATTTTAATAAATAAGAAAGGGCAAGAATTCTGCTGCTTTTATAGACTAGAGCATCCAAAGCTGAAAAATTATATGTTTCATCCGAAGGTTTCAGATGAGAAATGCGGCACCAGAGTTTCACCAGATTGGCTAAAAAGATTATGAGATTTTTAAATTAGAATGTATAAGACTGGTGAATGTGTAATTAAAAAATAAACATTCATGAGTATACCCAGAAAATTAAGGAATTGTAATTTCTGGTGGAGATTTACACATATACTGCTATAAAGAAAAGTATTTTCTTACTATGGAGGCAAAAGTTTTTAAAAACTCAAATTTTAATCCTAATGTCTCAGCATGGTAAATAATATTTGATATGTTGATTCTAACTATAGATAATTTATTCAAAGAAAACCCTCTGAATCACATAGTGAGACTTAAAATGTGGTAAACCCACACCTCTAATTGTTCAATTTCTCAACCTCACCCCTATAATAATTCTGAATTAGATTGAGGGAAGAAGAAATAACAACAATTTACAATCCTATTATCTTAGTAATTATTAGTCAATAAAATTTTATAAAACACAAAAGGTGTAAAGTGTAATTTTCCAACATTTATATTTTATTACACGTTTATAGAAGGAAGCACAAAAATCTAGTGGCATTGGTGGGGACTCATGAATTAAAGACTCCAGGTTCAATACTCACAGTTCACAATTAGTTTTTCTTTCCAAAATGGACCCAAAGGACCCTTCTCTAATTGAGTATTCATTTAATTAATGAAAAAATCAGACAGAATCCTGCTGTTCTGACCATACATCTTCTACAAAGAGTTGGAGTTAATAACAAATAAATACATCCAATATGCTTTCCCCTGTGAGCCCTTTGGCTTACAGTGGAACTGGGTGTTTTTATTTTTATTTTAACAACTTAACAAATAAGGCTTACTAAGTTAGACATTACAGAAGGCAACTGTGAAGTTTTACTTCACTTTCCTTATATTACTTACTCATTTTTTTTCCCCTGAACTGTCTAGAACCAATGTATGTGATCTTACATTTTAAGCCTTACAGCTTATAAGATCAAATAAGTTGATTACTCGTATTTATGTCAATGATAATGAAACCTGGGGACAGATTAGTTTACAAAGCTTCTAAAAAAAATGTACTATTTTGCTAAATATTTTTAATAGCTATTAAAAACTAAAATAAGTACTTTTTGAAATAAATGATAATGAAATAAAATTATTGTAACATTACATACAAATTTTAAGAGGAAAAAAGTAAGTAGGGAGCATTTGGGGATCTGCGAATGACATGAAAAAAACTTTAATACTTAAGGGTAGATGATTATTAATTTCCTCCTTAATATATTTGAGGCTTTTAGGTAAAAATTAAGAAAATAAATATAAAAGTAAACTTTTAGTAGGGTGTTCATTACCTTCCGTGCCATATTAATTTGAAGTTTGATAAAACTTTCTAAAGTATTCATTATGTCAACAATTTTTCTTTTTTGATAATTATTGATATCAGAGAGTGCCCGAGTTTTAAGGGTAGATGATTATTAATTTCCTCCTTAATATATTTGAGGCTTTTAGGTAAAAATTAAGAAAATAAATATAAAAGTAAACTTTTAGTAGGGTGTTCATTACCTTCCGTGCCATATTAATTTGAAGTTTGATAAAACTTTCTAAAGTATTCATTATGTCAACAATTTTTCTTTTTTGATAATTATTGATATCAGAGAGTGCCCGAGTTTTGAAATCCCTAAAAAAAGAAAATATTTAAAACAAAAAAATGAATAAAAGTTCAAAAAATTTAATAANTAATGTATTCTTAATTTCAAAATAGGTATACATTTATTAATTGGGAAAAGATAGATAAAAGTCAATGAAGATGAAAAGGTGGAGGGGAAGTGCGATAAGAAGAGATGGACAACAACAAAAAAGGACATAAATAATATTACTTCCTATCTTCAATATTATCTGTAGCAAACATTGTTTTTATAAAAATGTATTATGGACCATAAATTATGAGAACAAAACTTCTATAAAATTCTACCAAAAAACAAAACAAACATTGATGAATCTATATTAAAGAATAAAGAAGAAGAACAACATATTAAATGAGTTTAAAAGAGAAGTCTTAATTATATTTTTTTCTCCTTAAAAATTTTTTTTATTATTTAATAAGAATTTAAAATGACTTTCATCACATACCTAATAAAACTTTTTCTCTTTCTTCCTTAAGTGAATACAATTTTTCCTTGGCTTGCTCTAGTTCCAATTGAAGTATATCTCTTTTTGAACAAACTTCTTCTAATGAAGTAGCAAAATACCAATATCTGTGATAAGAAAAAAATCATACTTACATAAATTCAACAAAGAAAATAAATAAAAATAATTTTCTTAGTTAGTATGTTTAACATTTAAAAATTTTTTATAAGAAAAGAACAAACTAAGAATGGAAAAATGAGATATGACAATTTATGATATAACAGAAGTTAAATTTGAAATGGTATGGCCATATTTCTCTTGTGGAAGAGGAAAGCAGGAATTAAAATTCATTAAAGATAGGCGAGCTGAAAGATGTTCCTAGGGCAGACGTAGACTAACATGGATGAATTGCCTTTCTATGTTGGGACAGGAAATAGGACAAGGGCTGAAAGTTTAACTGAGGCTTAAACTAAAATACGCACATGAAGAAAAATAATTTTCAAATATAATATATAAATTCATCAAGGAATTTAAATTGTAAAAGATTTGTAATCCAAAAACAAAATATATTGTGGCTTCAACAACAAAAGTGACTTCATATCTTCACTGTTAGAAAATGTTTTTTTTCAGACTTTTTTTAGGAGCCGAAAATCCCATTATCCTAAGAACTGAATGCTTGATATCTATGGTTGATAATGGGACTATTGATCCCAAAATACTCAGTCTTAAAAAAAAAAAAATTAAAATAAATAAATTAAATTCTTTCAGAGCAAAGATTTGGAGTCACCATTTTGCTTGTTTAAATTTTTAACTAAAATCATTATAATGAACTTCGTTCTATCATATGTTGCTAATAGTATACTTTCCATAAAATAATGGTATACCCATATATTCATTTACCTAGACACAGATATGACTGAAATCAGAGATTTATAAATACATAGTAAGAGATTTATAAAACCTTAAAAGCATACTTTGTTTAAATCAATTTTTTTTCATGATTACTATACTAATTCTAAGTAGTATATACCATTCACCACTGTTACACCTATAATATATATATATATATATATATATATATATATATCCTGGTTAGCTTTATAGGCCCCAAGGGATCTTTATCTACCTCATGTGGAGTACTTATAAGTTCCTAAGGCCAAACCTTATGCAAACATTCGGATTTATGATTAGGTAGTTTTTCCAGGAGAGATTAGTCCTATTCCAAACCCCTACTTAATCTTGGAGAACCTGTTGTTTTGTTCTGCAGGGGTTTACTCCTTAGATGAGTTTGTCCCCTTTACTCACGGATCTCATTAATTCAGGGGTGGGGGATCCTTCCTCATACCTAGGGCAATGCCAGTCCTCTCTTAGACTTACAGCAAATTTTATAACTAGTAGTTCAGAAAAAAGAATGGGGGGGCTGAGATACCTAAACCAGTTTCTTTAACATGCAAATCATGCATGCTAAACACCAATTTTAAAATAAATTAATGATAAAAATTCAACTAATTTATTTAAACCAAAATAGATGTAATTTACGAACAACCAAAATAGTCTTGATTGTGAACTTACTCTTTTAGTTGATCAACAATATGTTCCTCTTCTTCCAGGTATGTTTCACTTCCCGAGGCAAAGGAGTCAAAGAAGTGACCAATTTTCTGAAATAGACAACATTGAAATTTGTTAAAGCTTAAAATAAGAGGTTATTATGAAATAAGAAAAAAAAAAATACCTGAAGAGAATCTCCCATTTCTTTTTCTATAGCACTCCATTCACTAAAAACTTTTCCATATCCACTATTCATTTTATGAATATTATAAACTCTTAGTCCAGCTTTTGATCGAATCCTAAGCAAATGAGAAAGACTGCCCTGAAATTAAACATTTTTAATTTTTAAATTTTTTATTTAGGGGACCTCAAAAAATATCAAAAAATTACAATTTGACATCAATTTTTAGATTCATATTGCTTGAAACATTCTTAATGTCTAGTGGGAGTGCAAAATTTCAGCTTGAAAATGAAAAAAAAAAATAGATGCAACAAAGTGCACAAACATTACTGAAAGTTTAAAATTTATAACATGTTTCAGTTATATTGACCAAAATTTTAAGAAGTAATTTTTAATGATCTAATTCACACAATTCTGGAAGAATTAAAGCACAAGTTGGTATCCAAATTTCTATGCACAATGATGAATTAGTCTGTGTAAATCTGAAGTCAGACAAAATAAGCGAGGATATCTTGCTATTTAGCGATCTCTGAGGGACTAATCAAGACCTACAGCAAAATATTTGTAGAATTTAGGGAAGAGTGAAAGGTCCTGAATTTGATACCCAGCTAAAGCATTTTTTTAAAAATGAAATTAAAAAAAAAATAGTCTTTATGCTTACAGACATAAACATAAAATATAATATAATGTACTATAAATTATATTGGAAAAGTACTATAAAAAAGCACCTGTATAGCTCGGCTATATTTTTTAATTT
Source organism: Oncopeltus fasciatus (assembly GCA_000696205.2). NCBI lineage: Eukaryota > Metazoa > Arthropoda > Insecta > Hemiptera > Lygaeidae > Oncopeltus > Oncopeltus fasciatus. The sequence continues at coordinate 37,760 of KZ807338.1, read as the reverse complement.
GTTCAAAATCCGGATCATATTCTTTCACTCGGACACCTGCACTCAAAACTTTTAGTTTGTCTTCAGCTATCTGAACATAACCTGCAAGAAAAACAGAAGAAAAACATAACTTTTTTCATACAGATAATTAATAATAAGTAGGATTTAGGATTTACTGAAAGGTAATGACATAATCAGCTATGGCAATTAATTGCTATATTAATAAATAAAAATTAAGTAAAATAAAAAAACATAAGAGAAAATAAATTGGCATTTAATCCACATAAGCATAAGTGGGAATTAACAACAAAGCAGGATATTTATTTAAAAAAAAAATTTATAGTAATCCAATAATAGTATGAGATTAAATGAATTAAATCGAATGAATAGCAAAAAAAACTTTAATAAACCTTTTGGTTTCCAAGAAAACTATGTTCTGAGGAGCATTGACTAACAAACACTTATTATAAATATAAATTATAATGGCTATCTTTTTTGGTGTGCAGTAGGTAGGATCAGAGAAAATATTGAAAAAAATATTAAAAAATCTCTCATGAAAACAACTCATAGCCACATTCCTTTTCAACACTCTTACTTTTTTTAAACTTTTTATTGAAACATAACAATATTATTGAAGTCAGTTATGAAGTCATTTCAAATATAAAATAGAACTTTCAGAGAAAGAGCTGAGTTGACAATTAATATTTCCTGATTATACTCTACATTTATCAATCCCTTCTTTTGCTTCAATTTTTCTTGAAAATTATAGAGCTCTTCTTCTTACAAAAGATTGTTTTTATTTTAATTTTGTTGTAATTTAATAAACCTTATTGTTAAAGATGAAAATTCATGCCCATCCATCACAGATGATATCCAGAGGAAACAAGCAAAAATGAGTTCTGGAGGACATCATACTAAGTCCTTTATATATATATNTCATTAGGGTTTCCTAGGACAGGAAAAGAATGTTTTTTTTCTGGTAAAGGTGGAATGACAGCCCAAGGAAAAGCAGAACATAAATATCTACGTAGTTGCTCAAACTCAGAATACCTCCTCCAAAGTTGTCCAAGTCCATGTTCAATTATTTCCCAACTATTATCTGTTATTCTGAATGACCAAGAAAGAAAAAAAAATACATCTAATTACATTTTTTATATTTAATCACTATATTAAAACAAAACATTTATAAATAAAAAATAGATAAATAATTTCTATAAGTAACTTGCTTTTTTAAAGAAATATGCTGATAAGAAAATGTACTCTTACAAAGCTTAAATTATTATTATATATATTACAAGTTTTAGTAATAAACATAATCGGTGCTGACTAAAATGAAGAAGTCATTAAAATGGTAATGATTGTGCTTAAGATGAATATTCACAAACTGGATGTGACACTTAAGAGAGTACATTAATGTTTACAAGCCTCAGTAATGTATTAATATCCACAAATGTTATAATAGGAGAAGGATGCACGGATCCAGTCTGTGCATGGTCCATGGGATTTAGAAGTCTAAAATTAGAAGCAATAGATAATACTCAATAAGCAAATTCTGAATGAATAATGAAGAATGAGTCAACTGATTCATAAAAAATTGAGATATAAATATACTGCAGTAGTTTGCAAGTAATGCTAACACAAGCAGTCATCAATAACTCAGTGGCTTAACATTTCAAATCTATACTTAATAGGGCTCTGAATAATATATATATACGACAATTAAAATTAAATAGATTAAAGAAACATTGAATTGGGGACTGTGGGATATAGAAGGTCCCATTGATATGGAATTGGGTAAGAGTTGCTTGACAGCTAAGACTGTAATACTTTATAAACAGAGTGACCCACACCGCTCTCCAAGAACTGAAATTGGGACTTTCTGGCTCATGGACATGAGTATTGCCCAACCTTAAGAGCAAAATTTGTAGATACCTATTTCTTTAATACTGCTTCGCCAACCTTCTTCTTCTTGTAGGAACATTAAGAACATTGAATCACGGCTGATAGTAGGATGAGATGCTACTCGGTGAAGAAATTTCTGCAATGCATTCAAACAAAAAGAAAAATAATTAGTCAAACACGAGATTGTGATACTTCTTTTTTTCTGTAGATTACAGGAATATTGATCACTTTAGAGACAATAGAGGTATAGTATTTCCTGTTTTAAATAATTTTATTTGTGACTGGTTTCGGTGTCACCATCTTCAGGCACTACAGAGTGTAGCAAGATACGGCTCTCCCCACAGTATCCCAATGAGCACTCTCGGGATACTGAGGAGTGAACCATGAAGATGGTGCATTGACAACGAAACCAGTGGGAAATAAAATTATTTAAAACAGGAAAGAATACAGCTCTATCAACCATAAATTAAGTTATTTTTGAAGAAAGAATTTAAATGTCTAAGGTGCAGAATGATGTATGTACTAAGCCTGGAAGGGAAATGGTACAGATGTGTTTTTTCTTGACCAATGGCTCACTAAAGAGCTGAGTGGTTAACCAAGTTATGGGCACTTATTTTTCACCATTATAATGTAGTATGAAAATAATGAAACAATAAGGGACAAGTCAGAGGGAGAAAGGAGCTATTTTACAGTACATAAGTGTAATACATTTCACCTGATGAAAAAAAAAAGAAACTAAGAATGAAGAAGATATTGCGATTTTAAACTTCAGTCTTTCACCCTTCCACTCTTCCTTCTAAGTTCTTTACAAATGAACTTTGCCTCCTCCATTAATGTTAATGTTTAAAGAAAGAAGCACAAATGCAGAATACAATATTGAAAAAAATGAGTTTAGCTATGCCATAAAAAGAAGTAAATAATACTCTTCTAATTCACAGAAGTGGGTATGGAACTTCATTAATTTATTCATGAAGAATAATAAGTTCTTTATACTGTTTATGCAAAAGCAGCTAGAAATTTAAAAGCTCAAGAAGAAGGTTAGAAAATCTTGGCATGGAGGAGATGCAAGCTGAAACGCTAAAATATTTTGGGAGATGTAATAATGAAAGCACTTTATAATATATATATAGAGAGAGAGAGAGAGAGAGAGAGGGAGAGGGAGGAGGAGAAGGAGAGAGATAAATTGAGCGAGGGAGCAAGAAAGAGAGCGAGAGTGAAAGAGGACAGCGTGAGAGGGGTGGTGGGAGTGAGAGGAGGGGGGGAAGAGAGTTTAAATTACGATAAAATTATTTTAATTAATATTTTAGCATAGTTGAATAAATTAAAAATTACATACAATATTATGTAGCTTTAGAGTCGTCACTGACAGTTTTATATGTCATGAATTTTAAACTGATAGGGTATCACTAACGGTGTATAAAAACACTGGTGCGGTCTTTATTTATTTTTTATCAAGAAATCTATGTTTTTTGCATTGTTTGTATTGTTACCAAATATGCGATATTGTTGACTGCTGCAAATTGACAATAATTTGTACTAGTAGAATACGGTTTTTAATAACTATTTCAATGTTTTATATCAAGTTCAGGTTTATTTAAATAAAAACTCATAATACTATAAAATGAATAGGGTTGTTATTTTATTGCGTCTGTTTTTCGCCTACAACTATTTCTTGTTAATGGATTTTGCTGATAAATTTACAAGAGTTATAACAATAATTTTCATAATGTATATTTAGTTTCATTGTTTTTCCTTAGACATTGAAAAATCCTAAATAAACAGATATTTAAAATGAATCCTACACTGATCAAATATGAAAGCCTTATCCCAATATTTTAGTACAAAATATGTCCCTGTTGTCTGATTTAAATATCTAAAAATCTAAATTTCCTGGGTATACCACTTTTTTTTTTCTAACTCAGCTCTTATACATCTTATGTATAAACATATTAGCTCAATGCCTAGAGCGCCCACATTTAATTTCATGCGTATAAACATTGGAGAATATGGTTTAGTGGTTAGAGTGCACAACTCATTGCTCATTGCAGTTCGTTGTCACTTCTCCCCGTGGACTTCTTTCGGAACTATTAGTTCCAAAGCTGAGGAGAAGTTAGATTTCCCGAAGGAGAACTAATGCTGTTTTGAACTCACTCTAGAAAAAGTAAAAAAAATGGATTATCAGGTACAGTTAAACGGGGATTGAGTGCTAAGATATCAACCTGTTTCTGGATACTGGCAGATCTAAAAGATTCAAGGAGTCTGTGAGAATGAGTGGGGCAGGTATAGATTTAATTAATCTGATATCTACAAGAAATAAATTAATATAAAAGAATATTTAACTAGATAACTTTAAAAAGAAGTCTTTCTTAACTATACTTTTTCCTTAAAGCTTAGTTATATTACAAATTTCTATTTTTGTTTCAGGTGCAAAAATGCTTTTAAAGAAAATGGAAGATGAGTGTGAAGCTGAAGAGAAAGAGAAAGATAAGGAGAATTCAATTTTAAATTGCATCAATAGCATTGATAAATCAATTGAAGACTACCGTAAAATGCATTTCATATACGATGGTGAAAGACTTAAAAGAAAACCAAAAGATTTGAGTAAAAGTGAAGTGGATGCAAACAATAGCGCAGAGGAAGATAACGAACCCGAAGATCCGAAACATGAAAGTGGTGAGGAAGAGGACGAAGAAAAGGAAGATAACGATACCGAATCCCTTAAATCAAATAACATAAATAGCGAAGAAAACAATGAGGACGACACTGAAAGTAAATCTGATAAAATCGTTGAAAATGATGAAAGCTCATCTAATGAGAGAAGCGATGAAGTTGAATCATCAGATCAGAGTTCAAGAGTAACCGAGTCTGATAAAAGTTCAAACGAAAAAGAAGATGATCCCATAGAAAATGAAGAAGGGAAAGAAGAAGAAGGAAGCGAGGTCAATGAAAACGAAAACGCGGAAGAGGAAAAGAGAGAATTGGAAAGTGATAAGCCAGAAAAGGAAAACTCATCGGGTGAAACCAAAGAAGAAAATGATTCGAACAACAAACACCTAAGAAGCTCAGTTGATGCAGAATTGATGGATTACCTGAGGAATAAACGTGGATACGACATCGGCCTGGCATACTACAACCCTTGGATGTTTAATAAGTTCAAATACATGTAAACTTGTAAGACGATGCGTATTTAGTCATAGCTTGTTACGGCGTCCTTGTTTTTGGGGTGTGACAACTTTGCTGTTTTGTTGTGATTGCAAGTCGTGCTGTTACCGCAGATCTGCCACACAACACACTCCAAGTTCGGGTGGAAGGAGGAGGGAATGTTACATTTACTAAAACATTCCAGTGTCAGCTCCTCATATCTCCATTTTCTGTTAACTATTAGTTAAAGCAGAGGAATTATTATTATTAATTTGAGAGTTACAAAAATTTAATATCATTGATAAAAATATTTGTTAATTATTTAAATTTTAAATAATTACTTATTTTCATATTTCAAGAGAAATATGATTTTCGAGGAAACTTTGAGCTTATTCTCAGTTTCTCAAAACTCAAAATTTTTAATATAATCTTTGTTTAATATAAACATGTTTTCTCTAAAAAGTTATCATGCATTATTTTATATATCTCAATATTATTTACAGTATAACTTTTGTTTTATTAAATCAATTTGATTTTAGCGAATGAAGAAGAGAGAATTCTCACGATTGTTTATTAATATTTTCTTCGATCCTACCTACTAGATACAAATAATGCTAATCACTGATAAGTGTGTGTGTGTTTTATATAGGTGTGTTGTGTGCGTNACATTAAACAGCCCTCAGGGGCTTGGGGGTGGTGTCTGCCAGGGCGATATTTATCTCTTGTCGAGCGCGCAAGCTCACATGCAGGGGGCAATCCGAGGGACTTCAATCCCGCAAGGACCGACAACTCCATTTTCGGCGGCTCCCTCTTATCAAATATATATATATATGTATAGTGTGTGTGTGTGTCAATGCTATACAAGCCAGATTTTTCACTTCTCTTAATTAATCAGAAATTTGGCATGTAGTTTTTAAATACGAAACGAATACAAAGTTCGTTATTGAGCAAAATTAGAGCAATAGATGTAGTGTTGTATTTTACAATAAAATGTCAAGAAGAAGAAATAAATTTGTTCGATGTAGCGAGCGAACAAATTTAAATAGATTAATGAAACTCAACCCATAATTGTTTATCGATAAAAGAAATATTTTAGGAGCTATCATTGAAATTGAGTGAGGGGGGAGGTTACATGAACTGTAAATTTTTATTATAAGCTCTACAAGCAGTTAGTAGAAGTTTTGTAAATAGACTAAAAATAAAATTTGCATTTCGCTTTTAAATGTGAAGCGAAAGGCTGAGTTCTTTATTGATCGAAATCGGACATTTAGGGTAGGGGGGGGGGGATGGATTATACTAAATGTTTGTGGAATGAAGTGCAGTTAAAAAGCTTTTTTGGCTACTGCGGGATTAATATTTCATTTATTGGAATGAACTAAACACACATTTGTTTATTTTTAAAAGCTATATATTACATGACATGGGTAAATTCACAATAAATTATGTATTCGTGGAATTAGCTTAGTTTACGCTGTTCCTGCGTGCCGGAGTTCTGATATTAATGTCTTATTTGTGCAATTATTTAATTTGTTTTAAAATGTATTTTATAATTAAGGTTTTTTTCCAAATTTAATACGATAGTATTACTAATAAATTTGATTTATCTGAAAACCATTTAATGATAATAGAATAACTAATAAATAGTTATTTAACTGTGATATATGTCCTAGCTTGCTACTACTTTTATTTGAATGAAACGTTTTTGTATATATTGTTATTTATTGTTAATTTCACTTTCTGAATAATATATAAATATCTAAATTTCAAAATATTTCTTTTGACAACCCTCAACCACTATAAAATATTAATATGTTTATTGATAATATTTTTAAATTATATCTATATATATATATATATATTCCATTTAATATTCAGGAATTCTTGCTCTAAGTAATAAGTAAATTTTAAATTTTTTATTTAGTTATCTTTCTTAAGGCAATTGTACAAGTTGCTGGTAATTGTGTCCTTGCTAGTTTCCAGTGCTTCTAAACCCTTATGCCATGATGGTTCAGCTTTAATTACTATTAATGCCCTCGAAACTTATGATCATTTGGCTAAACCAAAATTGTTATTTTCTTATGTTGCTGTAAATCCTTGGCGTAATACGTAGCTATCGGAGTTTAACTCCTCCAGATTTTCTTGCATTGACCCACATACTTACACAAGTGTTCATTCCTACTCACCACTAAGACGGCAAGCAAGGCTATCTTTTCCAGGGCGGGAAACGGGCATAGGAACATACATAAAAAAAAAAAGTTGGAGGACGTCCTACCACCGAGCCTCCTGAAAGAGTAGCAGTCAGTAGCTGGGGTTTCTTCTGCAGTTCTCCAGTTCTGAACCTCAACTACGACTCTGGAATCAATGGCTATGCTTTGCATAGTGTTGCCATATGGGTCTACCAAGATCAATAAAGGTCGAGATCAGCAAAATCACGTGGGACATGAAACTTTCTAAGGATTCCTGGCTCAAAGACGCTTAGTTTCATCTCATTCCTTTTCGTCATTGTTGACATATCTACATATATTTCTATATGGTGTGGACCATATCTGTGTTAGCTTTCACTCAAAGAAAAAAAAAAAGGTCATTTCTAAAGACATAATAATAAAATGAAAAAATAAACAGCTAAAGATTAAGATAAATTTGATAATTAATTAATAAAATACAATTAAAAAAAAGTCTATTTTTTAAAAGATTATCTGCCTTTAAAAGATTATAAGCCGGCAGATAATCTTTAAAAAAAAACTTTTTTTAAATTTGTATTTTTTGGATCTACCTTGACCGAACCCCAACTAAAATCATCTAATAATAATATATACGGTTAAAAAACTCTCCATTTATAAAAACTCTCCAGTTATAGATTAAGCTTTGCACAACGTTAATAATTTTCTGCTGGTCCTCTAATTTTTAAAAAATTTCTACCAGGATTGTTTAGAAGTCCTTTCCAATATTTTTTCTCAAGTTTTCATATTTCCTGCAGCTGGTCTTTTACTGAAATTGTATTTAAAATGAGTGTTGAAAAAATATGCCAATATGCCATTTACAATTTTGTTAGTAGGAGTTGGGAATAATTTAAAGAATGTTACATTAAAAATTAAATATATTTTTGTAATGACGAAATATAATAGATTTTATTTAAGACGCCGGATGGATGTTAGAAGTCCCATATTCATTATAGTTGTTACATATATGTTAGCCAATAAAGAGAGAATTGTATTTTTATGAAGCTCCAAAATAAATGAGGGTGTACTCCCAGTTTCTTCATTGTTTGAATAAATATTAAGTGTGACAGTACAACTCCAACTCCATCCCTTCTTCTTGATCTCAGTCTGTTTACTTGAGTTTTACTCTTCCATAATGCTGTAATAAAACATAAAGGGATCAAATTTCGTCTGTGGAGGCTGAAAAAAAAAGAAAAAAAAAAAGATTCCTCGCAGGTAATTACAAGAAGAGAAGCAGTGTGAATTTTCCGAGTTTCTCCACTAGATTGAAGTTTTTGTTGCAGAGGTTACGAACGTGCCCATAGAGCGCAGCATATGTCAATAGTCTCTTTGCATAGATTACTGGTGTCGCCGTTGGATCGCAGCACTTGGTGGTCTTCGTGAGGAAATGAGCGATTTCAATCGCGAACGGTCATAGTCCAAACCTTTGAGCCATGTGAGTGTCTTGCGGATACTTAATTGGTCTTATTTGTGATAAATCCTCTTATAAAGCGTTGGCTAAGCCAAAAAGCATTTATTGGCGGCAGAGAATCTTGGTACGTAGCTGGTGGTATATAAAATAATATTCAATTATGGTTATACGTAGAATCTACATTGGGACACTGACTCTGATGCTTTTAGAATATAACTGGACCAAACCCTAGGTATAAGGGCACGAAAATTTCAGGGCAGATTTTCAGCCATTTAAGACTAAGTTTACAATAGCCGAACTGCTGGTGATTACTTCGCATTGGGATTGCGCAAAATCAATGGTATAAAAAATGCGTACAATTTAATTTGGTTATTTTGATGTCTCCGTCGCTTTCCTTCTCTTTACGATAAATAAAATATATTATCATACTTAAATTTTTACTTGAATATTTTCAAAAATAAGTATTCATATAATCTTTGCGTTTTAAGGTCTTTTAAATCAAATTTTGAAAGTTTAGCTACGATATGTGAGGGTGGGTCACATATGTTCTATGAAGTCATGACTTGTTAAATAATAATAGTGGTTTTGACAGTCTACGTAGATTGTAATATATTAATGCAAATACCAGTATTTTTATTGGGGTTAAAAGTGGTTCATATCGTATTCGTTACAAGGAAAACAAATGTATATATAAATAAATGTAATAGACAGATAATATGACTATATTATAATTGATACCAAGCCAACTGTAGAGTCATTCAAGGTAGTACATGTGGACCAGTCTTTCTTTTAATCTATATTATGAAATTGAGATTTTAAAATCCGAGGGGAGAAACTCACCTTATTAGGCGATTGCGCGGTATGCAAGTCAGGAACTCCATTGCTTTGCTCAGCTCTGAGCAATTGTTTTAAAAGAATCTCACTACTACTCATGCTATACCTACAGTATAACACCCTCCCTACAAAGGTAGGGTATTATACACATATGTACCAACAATTATATTAACTGACAACGAGACTGTTCCGAAACTGCCATGACTGATCTTGGCCTAGATTACAGAACGACCTAGAATGACGAAGCTGAAAAACTGGATACGTATATCTATGTCAGGTGAGATAGGCATCTCATCTGGCAGAGTACTCTTATGAAACTATGATAGAACAATTTAAATGGAATGTATAAAAGAAACGGGAGAAACTAAAAAAAAAAATAGTAAATTTTTACCATTAACTTTTTATTTTTATGGATATGTTTACTATTTTGTTTTTCATATA
>KZ807338.1:3813-18611 GCA_000696205.2 Oncopeltus fasciatus | reverse complement strand
GGCCCGGATAGCAGGAGATCCAGGTTCGATTCCTGGCGAGGACAGATAGATTTTTTTATTCTGTTCCCTCCCATTAATTGTTTAAAATTTACGTGGGATAAAAAAAAAACCAACACCAAATAAAATATTTAAAAAATTTTACTGTCCCAGCCAGGACTCAAACCTGGATCCCCTAATATCCGGGACGGTGCATTTACCAATTATGCTACCGTGACCAGTCTGATAAGTTATTAAATTCTCCGCACTAGTGTCGAGAGTCTAACCACCGAGGCCGACGAATATATATCGTCTTATGCTCGGAGGAGCTGACATTGTCAAGCTGTTTAAATGAAATCCAGGTTCGAGTCCTGGCTGGGACACTAAAAATTGTCAAAATGAATGAGGTATTAAAGAAGTATGGTAAGACAGGGGTAGTAGTGCAAAGACTGGGGAAACCATTCAGTTTTTCAGAAATAGAATTCAACAGTATAAAAATAATGTTCAAACGAAATTAAGTAATGCTGCGCTTTCTGACTCTGCGACGAGAGAGGAATGCAATAGAAATAAATGTAGTTGGAAAATAAATGAATAACAAAAAGAAAAAATTTATTAAAAAAATTATCGAAGCCATACATATTATCTCTGACATAAATTACATGAATTATAGAAAAGGCGCATAATATATGACTGTATCTAAAGATAATTATTTAGAATGCAAATATTTATTTGCTTGTGGTTTATTATCTCACGTAAATTTTAAACAATTAATGAGAGGGAAGAGAATAAAAATTTCTATCTGTCCCAGGACACGAACCTGGATGTCCTGCTTGCCGGGCCGGAATGCTTCCGTTACACAAATTTTAATTAAATTATTAATGCTTCCGTCCTGGCTGGGACAGAAAGATTTTTTATTCTATTTCTTTTCATTAATTGTTTATTATTTAGAATGTTTTCACGGCAAAGAAGAGATGAAGGTCCCCCATCCCCTCTGGATAACGTCACTGCAGGAGATGGGAGTAAGGTCTCAGCTGTCTGATAAGGCGATTTGGTTCAAAGTACGCTGGCGACAAAATTTATTTCTGCACATATTTATTTACCTATTCATTCATTGGCTTAAAAATTAATGTTATATAAAATAATTGATTTTATATATTTTTAACGCTTTTGACATATTTAAAATTTGTGTAAGCACTCGTAGGATAAGAAATTGTTACTAAATTTCTATTTACTTTTAAAATTTGTTGACAGTAATTATTGTATGATTTAGGCTGGACCTGAGAAAGTAAATTTTTTTTTCCAAAAGATTGGCAAAAATTAATTGAAATTCTATATTCTACCAATGACTGTCAAGGAGGGAATAGACATGTTTTTAAATAACACGGTCAAAATTAGTGCCAAAACATTAGTATATTGACTGTTTTTCGAAGTGTTCGATAAATATTCACTCTTCAAAGGCTATTTATGTATTTAAGTGTTTGTATCGATAAAAACAGAGAGGATCTCTAGTTGATATAACGAAGGAGAAGCAGTGAAAAAGAAAATGAGAGTTCTCAACTTCAACGGTGTCAGCTCTATCAAAACGCCACGAAGGCGAAGTTCTATATGACACTATTTATCACCTGAGATAAGTTACAACTCAGGGTCGCAGAGGAAAAGAAATTTGATAGAAAAATCGTTCTTACTTTTTATTTGGGTTTGGAGAGTGACCTCGTTACTTGAGTTCTTTTGTACACTCTTACTTTATCTTTTGGATGAAATAGCAAAAATTTTATTTTTTTATTTTTTATTTTATTTTTCTTATTACTGCGCATCCTGTATCATGAGAACTTTATAAAATAATTATTAGATGATTTTAGTTGGGGTTCGGTCAAGGTAGATCAAAAAAAAAAAAAAAAAAAAGAAAAATACAAAGTTAAAAAAAGTGAATTTTTTAAAAAGATTATCTGCCAACGTTTCGGCTTACATTGTCATGAGAATAAAATAATAATTGACAATATTATAATACAGAATTACCATAATGTAATGTGATATCAAAAGTATGAATGTAGAAAGATATGTAAGAGAATTTAAAAAACATACAGACAACAACCTATTAAAAAAATAATTGAATAACATTAAAACAGTAATTTACCACACCTGAGGACTAGAGAGGACGTCCTGTCCCTAAGTTCAAATTTCCGTGACTAAGACGAAATATAATTTTTCTGAAAAACACATCGGGTGGTGAAAGGGTGGGGGGGGGGGAGGTAAGAGGCGGAATGTACAAAGGGAGAGCGGCCTCTTGCAAGAGAGGGCAATAAAAAGGACAAAGGAAAAAAGGAAGGGTATTATTGGGAATAGGTAGGTAACTTTGGAACAGGGAAAAATGTTTGACAGGTTTACTGATAAAGAGGGCTAATGGATTTTAGATTGTTGAAATATTTTTTAAAAAGTTGTTGTCTGCATGTTTCTTAAATTCTCTTACATATCTTTCTACATTCATACTTTTGTTATCAAATTACATTATGGTAATTCTGTATTATAATATTGTAAATTATTATTGTATTCTCATGACATTGTATTTCTACAGCCCTGAAGATGGCTTAGAATGTAAGCAGAAACGTTGGCAGATAATCTTTTAAAAAAATACACTTTTTTAAAATTTGTATTATTTTTTTTTGATCTACCTTGACCGAATCCCAACTAAAATCATCTAATCCCGCCACTTTTCTATATTATATGCTTTTAATCTCACAAGCTGAGATAAGAATTTTAAACTATTAATTTCAAAGTCCGAATATAAATCATACGTGAAAAAATAAAGTCCTTGATAGTTGAACAAAAATAAAATATATATCAGCACATAGTAGGTGTGAAATTGAATGTTATAACATTTATATTCCAGAAACTTGTTCCAAAAGGCTAGGTAACGAGGAAAATATTTCTTTAAAAAACCTTTGGCTTAAAAACGATATCATAATTAAAGAGAAATAATTGGTGATCTAACTATGAATTGATGATTGAGAGAGAGGTAGATTTCAAACGAAAACATAATGATGAAATGAAAATCATTCAATATATTTGCTGTAGATAAGGGAAGAAGTCCGATGAGGGAAAAGGACGAAAATGTATTAGAAGGCGAGAGCGAAGGAATTCTCTCATCTAACTGACATAGAATGCAAGCAGCAAAGTTAAAGTAAGAAGTTTTTTTTTTTTTTTTTAAATAAATCTTTATTTATTACATTCTGTTATATAACATCTTGTAATTTGATGACTTAAAATAAATGTACATGTATAAAAATAATATAAATAAAATAAAAGAAAGAAAAAATATAATGAAATAAAAATAAAATTAACAATAAATAAATAAATGGTCATCACTGTGCAGGGAGAAGGGGCCCATCGACCCCACTCCCAATAAGTTTAGGCATTAAGGCCCAGGAGGTCGCGAGGCCATCTCCGTTTTAGTCGCCGGGGAGGATTGTGGGGATTGGAGTCCGACGACAGGGATTGGGCAAATGGATTGGGATGAAATTGGAGTTTACTATGGAAGAGTTTGAAGCGGGTGGAGATAAGGTCTTTGACAAAAGGAATATTAAAGTCGTGATGAAGGGTAGAGTTGGACACATAATATGGAGCGTTAGCAATTATTCTAAGAATTTTGGACTGAAAGGATTGTATTCGTTGGATATTGGAAGGCTTAGCGGCACCCCACAGTTCTGCACCGTAGGTCCAGATTGGTCGTATAATGGTCTTGTAGATGGTCAGTTTATTTTCTAATGTGAGCTGTGAGCGCCTATTTATAAGGCTGTATAAGAGTCCGTGGCGTCTGTTGAGTTCTTGTCGTTTGATTTTAGTATGTTCATTCCAGTTGAGTCGTGAGTCAAGGTGGAACCCTAGGTAACGGACTGAATCAGAGAGAGGTATAGGTATGTTATTGTATGTAACATTATTAGGAGAATCTTTTCTTAATTTAAAATTTACTTGTACGCATTTGGACTCATTTATTTTGATTCTCCATTTACTGCACCACTGCTGAATAGCATCAAGGTGGTTTTGTAAATTTTTAGAAGCGATTTTGGAATCAGAGTGGGAGGAGAGGATCGCTTTGTCATCAGCAAAGAGGGCTAAAAGAGTATTAGGATGAGTAGGGATGTCTGCAGTATAAAGGGTAAAAAGGATGGGTCCAAGCACACTGCCCTGTGGAACACCCGCTTTCACAGGGTAGTGTTCGGAGTAATCTGATCCTTGCCGGACCCTAAAGAAACGGTTAGAAAGATAAGATTTGAGAATTAGGTAGATGGTACTTGGGAATATGGACTTGAGCTTATATAATAGTCCAGAATGCCATACTCGGTCAAATGCTTGAGTGACGTCCAAGAATGCACCAGGACAGAATTCTTTTCGCTCGAGGGAAGAGGAAATGTAGTCTACAACGCGAAACACCTGCTAAAGTAAGAAGTATGAGAAGATAATTATTCAGAAAAATAACTCGTAAAAAAAGAAGATGATAAACAAAACTCGTCCCTTTCTGTGAGAAATTGAATTATGAGCAAGAAAACACATTCCATGATAATATGACTTTAGGAAAAATAAATAATTTAAAAAAATCCTCCATTTAACATGATATTTGACTAACACAACTGACTAACTAATAAGTCAAAGTAATTTGTAGTTAAGCTTTCTCTGTACTGTAAATTTTAATTTTAAGCCAAGATGTTGCAATAAGTTATTTTTCTATAGTGAAATTTAGCATACCGATATTAATTGTAAATAAATATATAATAAAATGAGTAGCTGAGTTCATTATTGAGGGAAATCGGACGAATAGGAGTGGGGGTTTACCTGTAATGTAATCAACTCAAACCTTTTTTTACATGGGGATTTTGTATAACTGAGATTAGAGCTGTGAAGAAAATGTAAGATTTGTTTATTGATAAAGGCATTATTTGTAGGGGATTACACAAGATAAAGAAAGTTCAATCACAAATATTCTTCAACTACGATACAGAGGAAGTCGCCTAACTCAGGTGCAATAAAACTTTCTTTCTTCAATTACACCCCTAGTGTAAAAAAAAAATGTTAGGGGTTTAACCCTATTAAAGTGACGTAATAAATCAACAGTGGTTACTGGATAAAGTCAGGTTTTTCCAAAATATTTTTTTCAGAGTTTTTAATTTTTTTATTATTAGTGAATTTTCGGATGCTCAGTTATATTAGGTTAGGATCTTTTTTTCTTAATTTATTTATTATTTCACAATTTGGCAGAAAAACTATATTCAATCGCAATTAAACTACTAACAAATTCACGCTCCAGTTGGTTTGATTTTACTCCAAGACATCTTTATTGTATTTTAATTCTACCTGTTCAAATTCGTTGGAAAAAAGTAAGAAAATAAAAGCGCTTGAGATTTAAAACAAGAAAAACGCACAATTATACAAGAGGAGAGTTTTTTTTTTTTGACCGTAGATATTCTTATTAGATGATTTTAGTTGGGGTTCGGTCAAAGTAGATCCAAAAGAAATACAAATTAAAAAAAAATGGATTTTTAAAAAAGATTATCTGCCAACTTTTCGTTTTGTAAGCCATCTTCAGGGCTATCATGAAGAAGAGAGAGGACGTCATGGAAATGTGAACTTAGGGACAGGACGTCCTCTCTTCTTCATGATAGCCCTGAAGATGGCTTACAAAACGAAAAGTTGGCAGATAATCTTTTTTAAAAATCCATTTTTTTTAATTTGTATTTTTTTTTTTTGGATAAACTTTGACTACAATAATACAAGATAAAATTTCCACAATATAGAGCAAAATTAATCCGGTAACACTATAACCGGATCTATTCAAATAGATAATTTTTTTTACCGTAGATATCCTGTCCCTTGGTTCACATTTTCATGATAGTTAAATTTATAGTTATAAATATGGATAGTTATAGTTATACCTATGCTATAGTTATATTTATACCTGTTTTATAGTTATACCTATACTATTGTTTTATTTATACCTATGGATAGTTATACCTATGGATGTTCACACTTTCCTTGTCTTGAAAATGTGAAGCTAGGGAGAGGACGTACCCTCTCGTCTTTATACTAGCCCTGAAAATGGCTTACAATGTAAGCCGAAATGTTGGCAGATAATCTTTAAAAAAAATAAAAATAAATGTTTTTAAATTTGTATTTTTTTTGGATCTAACTTGACCGAACCCCAACTAAAATCATCTAATAACAATTATACAAGTAAGCACTCACACACATAAATACAGTTATATATGAATTTTTCAGACCGTTATTTTGGCGCCTAGAAAACAGTATCGGAGACAATAACATTAGTCGATGGAGTTGTGAATGATTTTCATTGCTTCTTTAAAAGAAATTCGCTAAAAATCACTCATTCATCGTCATATCAGAAATGTCTGAGCAGCTTATGAGAAATACCCAAGAGGAGAACGTCCTGCTGCGCACCGTATGAAGGACTTGTAGCAGGGTGCCAAGCGGGGGAAGTGAGGACAAGTAATAAATGATCGTAGGGGTGTAATTACAGACCTCACGGGGTAGCGAGCGCCCTGGCCTGGATATGCCTTTCTGTCTTCCTCACTCCCAGCCCCAGGAAACTCACAGGACGCCCCACTTGTATATTAATATTTACAGGAAACTCACACCTGATAACCAGTATACAGTATATATGATATGACCAGTATCAGTCATGGAAATGTGAACTTAGGGACAGGACGTCCTATCTCATCTTTATGATAGCCCTGAAGATGGCTTACAATGTAAGCCGAAACGTTGGCAGATAATCCTTTATAAAAAAATACATTTTTTAAATTTGTGTTTTTTGGATCTACCTTGACCGAACCCCAACTAAAATCATCTTAGAGTATACAGTATAGTATATCATGAACTATAAATCATATCATATTAGCTTCTCCGAAGATATATTATTATCAATTCTAGATTGATCCATGCAAGAAATATATTCAAAATTTCTTTCTTTCAAAATGTTGATAATTTAGTTGTAAAAGGTATTTTAAAGTTGTTTGCATTGGGGAACGATATTAGTTATTTATTCTATTGGACCAATAGAGGGGATTCCTAATCAGTAATAGGATCAATATTTAAATAAAGTTCATGGTGCACAAACAATTATATATCTTTCCATAACTCTTAAACATTTAAAAATATCAGTTTGTTGAAGAGTAAATTATTAAATTACAACCATTGATCATATACAACATGAAAATAGATAATAAATAATTATTTTCCCAGCTGATTACTAATTTAATTTAACATAATACCCCTGCAACTAGGATTAAGATAAATAATAATTACTTATCAAATAGAGAGTTTTTGAACGTGAAGATTGTTAGTAGAGAATTTTTTGAAGTTCGGTTAAAAAAATACAATTAAAAAATGATTTTTTTATTATTATATGTCAGCGGTTTTATTCATGATTTCTTTCGGCATTGTGTTTTAAAAGTTTTGAAGATAGCTTGGAATGTAAGCCGATACGTTGACAGATGATAAAAAATACAGAAATGAGTGGGCTCGCTGTTGAAATATCGCAAGCCATTAAGTATTGGGTTTTATATCATAAATGGCTGAAATAATTTATTTTAGCTAAAAATAGAAGAATGCGAGGGTGAGATTTGAGACATTTCAGTATATTTGTTTTAAGAGATTAAAAAATTTGTATTCTGCTGTTAATGTTCTTTTATAATTAAAGGTAATAATTAAGAAATGTTTTTAAAAATGTAACTATGTATATTGAATTTTAACCACCAACAGGTTAGAGTTAGCCTTAAGGATCTTGAATTTTAAGTATAATAGGTATCACCATTCTCCAACTCGTATGATTTAATGATGATTATTTGGTGAACATATTACTGTCTTTGCTCATCTTGAAGGAAATAAAACATGTAAAATCAGCTCACTTAACACTGTTTTCTGCCTAACCGATTTAAAAAAAAAAAAAAAAAATTGAGTCTTATTTGTCATGTGCACTAATTTAAAACGGCCATTAAAATAAGCTTTCGACAAATTTGAACAATGATAATTGCTACATACAACAAAGGTAATAAAATGATAATTATCAACTGTAATCTTATAATTTTAAATTAAATATGAGGACACTCTTGATAAAAAACAAACAATTAACATGGGTATTGTTCTCGTACAAGCAAAAATGAAGAGCTTTATCAATAGATAAAAGAAAGATTAACTATTATTTATTGCTCTATTGGGTACCTCTGTAATGTGAAATCCATATATTATTCATAGTAACATATATTACAACGTCTAATAGTGTTTAAAAGTAATAAAATAAAAATTGTACAATTTTTTTATAAGAGAAATAAAGTCTACTTACATTTAACTGTACTAGCAAAATATCAGAAAAGGTAGATGCTCTGTAGAATAAGATAATTTATTAGTAATTAATTAATAATTAAGCAAGAGCATATATTTAAAAATTATGGATCAAAGTTTTCATTTTTATGTCTGTAAGTAAATTAGCTTCATACTAAGTGAGTGATCCCTATAAAATTTCAATTCAGTTCAAATTTTTATAATTTCAGGTAATTATACATGGAATGGGGCGATACCTAATTTAGTTAAAATTCAAATTCAGTTAGCAATTTATTTTTATGTGAATTAACAATTACAGGTGAAATTATAATTTTATTTATTATGACAGAAAATATAAACATAAATAATTATTTAAGTAAAAAATGAATAATCATTCTTTGAAATAGCCTTTTATGTTTATTTTTCATTACTGTCATTAGGTTTAATATTCTGGAAAGTAATTTTGCTTAAAAGTGATAAGTTTTAGGAAATAGATATTATAATAAAGTATTATAAGGACTAGGGCATCAGAAACCTTATATAATGGTTGGAAATCGGTACTTTCTTGTGGAATTCATTCGGATAATTAGAATTTGGGTATATGGCTTAAAATGAACAAAACTAATGAAGAATTTCCTTTCGATCGGTTATTATTGAGCTATTGTTTTTTAAATGGGCGATTTGAGATGATTTATATCGAACAGACATTCATGTAAAAATATTTCAATTTTTCAAAATGCTGAGGAAGTGTTGCAATTATAGTATAAAAATACTGTGCGAAATATAGTATAATTATAATATAATATAATGTGACATTATTATTCTGTTTTTTTTTTAGATTTTCCAATCCTGGGTGTCCAAATTGGACTTTAAGGTAGGTGAAAATAAAATGTTATATAAATATTATGTAATTATATATAAATATCATAAGACAAATTAATTTATGTGGAACAAAATACTATTTACTTATGGCAGCCCTAAAAATCTATTCCAATATAGATGAAACCATGAATCAGTAGGTTTTGTCGGTTTGCAATAAAACTTGTTAAATTTAGTAATGATGATTATTCTTGAAAGAAATTTGACAAAATTATTTGCAAGATTCTACTTTAGTAAATTTTCTTAAATACAATACAATTTTATAAGATTTAAATGTACTAAATTATCAAAATAATTAGCTCGTATTAGGACTATGGGCCTATTATCATTTAGAATGAAGTTAATATTTCAAATTAATTGAAAATTGCCGATTAATAACTATAAAATTGTAAAATTGTGGTGATAACGTTTCGACTAAACTAAAATTGTTGAGGATCATTACAGCAGAGGATTAAATCAAAATTTTTATTCATTAATAGATTCAATTATTCTGTTATAATTATAAAAAGGAACACCTTTTCGTAGAATAAAATATACCACATAAAATTTTATTTATTTATTAAGATATGTAATTTTTAATTAACCAACATTTAATATTAATAGTCACAATAAATTAATATTTAATTACTAATTAAATTAAAAAATGTTGTTAAATTTGCTGAATTAAATGAATGTAATTTGATATAACATCCATTTCTGTATCTAAAATGACTACCTTACAGGCATTCATTTTTGTATAGCACCCACTAACATTCTCCAAAAAGATATATGGGTATTTAAATTTCCACTAGAAGTTTGCAAATTGCGTTATAAATATTGAGTTAGTAATGCATTTGTCTTCCGCTATATCTAAACATAAAAATGTCTGGTTTTGCTTAACTTATAACAATNTATTGAGCTATTGTTTTTTAAATGGGCGATTTGAGATGATTTATATCGAACAGACATTCATGTAAAAATATTTCAATTTTTCAAAATGCTGAGGAAGTGTTGCAATTATAGTATAAAAATACTGTGCGAAATATAGTATAATTATAATATAATATAATTCTGTCATAATTTCCACTTGGAATAATTAAAAATGTAGTGAGCCTTTTAATAAAAATTTTCCTAATGCCTTCTTACTCATGTTGTCAGCTATCTCGCAATCTTTGTTCTAACAGGTTACAAATATTCTATTGCGATTAGGCATTGTTTGTGAAATAGACTGTTCGGCAGCTGATATATTGATGATATTGGTATTATTAAGAATATTATTTATATTAGCTACATCAAAATAAATATTTGTGACGTCGGCTAAATTTTGATAAAGGTTCCAATTAGATGAATTGGATGATTTTGATAATGATTAGATAAATATTACATTTTTTTTGGTTCTCTATCTATCGTTTTAATCATAATTGGATCATCTGATCCGTACATATCGCCTATCACTACCCAAGTGCAGCCTGCGATAAGATATTGACTAAAAATGGAGAAACCAATCACCTATTGTGTTTCGGAAGAGTTTGACTATTGTTATTTAGAATAATTAATATTTTCTTTCCAGAAATTTTTTTTATTTTTTTACCTCTAGAATAAGTATTATTGTTATACCATAACCTAGAGTGACTGTTTAAGTCCACAGGAATGTAAATAGGATGTTGAAACTGGCCATGTAGCTTGGCAGCGGTAAGGAAATACCAGGAGGTCCATAAAGTGAGCAGATCTGTAAATGAAGATTCGTCATGAACCCGAACAGTCACGGCCGGTAAATTTGTCATGATAGCCCTGAAGATGGCTTACAATGTAAGCCGAAACGTTGGCAGATAATCCTTTATTAAAAAAATACATTTTTTTTATTTGTGTTTTTTTGGATCTACCTCGACCGAACCCCAACTAAAATCATCTTAGAATAATATCTACGGTCAACAAACTCTCCTTTTGAACTAGAAAATGGTATTTTTGTTGAGATAAAGACACCTATGCCACTGCATTATATTCGCCCTCCTGTATAGTCTGTTCTAAAAATGTAATAAATGTTTAGGGTAAATGAAATTGATGGCTTAAAATGCAATTGTAGTATAAGTATAACACATCAGGATTAGATGTTCACGTAGGCTTCGTCGGTCGTCAGATGTATTTACCATTTCATCTTCCGGGTTGGACCGAGTCAAATTGTTCTTATTTGCCGAGCTTTCGCACATCATGTGATGTGCGAAAGCTCGGCAAATAAGAACAATTTGACTCGGTCCAACCCGGAAGATGAAATGGTAAATACATCAGGATTAGTATTTTGAAAGGGATGTCAGCTCTGTGATAACAGATTCCGTTTAAATTGAACTGTGATATCTTCATGTTAAAGTGTTTATTCAAAAATATTACATTGCTAAATTAATTAATAATATAAATAGAGAGAGTATACAAATATACGTATAATCATATAATTAATAGTTCATGTTAGTATATATTTTTATTAAACAATAAAATATAATTGTATAAACAATTTGTTGATGTAAGTAATTTAATACAATACAATATAATATTGTGTGGACAGCTGTTTTATTGAATAAATAATAAATATTGCTCGTGAGGTACATTGATTTTCATAGAAAATCTGCTGTAGCTTATTTGGAGATGAGAACTTTGAGACTTATATGACTCGGTCCTTACTGCCTTTAAATGATATTTTCATATATATGTACACATATATATTGGGATATTTTTTAATTTTTAGGGCTTTGGTTTTTTTTTCTTGATGACGAAGTATGTCCCACTAATCACAGACGAATGAGAGTCGGATCCAGTAATGTCGAACTTTTATCGGATTTATGAGAGATTTATTTTCTATTTACCGGATGGTTTTCTGAGTGTGATTTTTTGAAAGCGATGGGGCAGATACTATATTATTTACATTTATTTGAGGTTTTTTAGAATTTTCATTCAGAATTTTCAGCTAAGTTTGATTCTAAAATATTATCGAAGGATTATATCATATTATGAATCAAAGGAGTGTTCAAAATTTGTGCTTGTAAAATTTTTCGAGTATAATCATTCTCTTAGATGGAAACATTTCATGGGTTGAATAAAATTTCCTCAGCTTGATCAAAACTGACTAAATTTTTTTCTTATTCCTAAATGAGATTTTTGTATTTTTTCTACTCCGGGCATCAAGATGATGACCATACAGGATGTGGGCCATTACAGTGTATTCATTTTAAACAATTAATGAGAGGGAATAGAATAAAAAATCTATCTGTTCCAGCCAGGACTCGATCCTGGATCTCCTGCTGTGTAATAGAATGTCCCGGTGGTGTAATGGAAGCATACCGGCCCGGAAAGCAGGAGATCCAGGTTAATAATAAACCACAACTAAATTAATATTTATAAATGTATACATTTTATATTTGTGCTATCGTTTTCATGTTTGATTTGCCCACATTTCGCACAAACCACCACAGTCGCTTTGCATGATCGCATTCCATGGCAAAACTAGTTGAAGTTGTTGGAAACCAAAAGTCTTTGTTGTGTTTTTATTGGTGGTCATTTTTTAAATTTAAACTCATGATAAGTATATTTTTTTTAACAATTGCCTTTAGGTATTGGTAAAATAATTTTGAAATTTTAGAATATTATAATACTTCCCCTGAATCTAGGGAACGTCTCCATACCAGTCATTTTAGTGATTTAACAGGAAATAAATTATAAATAATTAATAAGTTATAATTATTTGAAATAGTGAAATAAACTGTGCTAGATAACTCTAGCAATAAATAAGGATTGTTGCTGCATGAACAGGTCGAAGATGTCCATTAATCCCTCGGAGAGGTTTTTCTCGTCCAAAGGCTGATAGCGAAGTGAATGGTAGTTTGACTTGTTGTCAATAAACATGTTCAATAAATGAAGAAAGTTAAAGACGATTTTGTACAGAAAAATATAAACCTTTACAAAAAAGAAACTGCCTATATATTTGGAGAAACAAGATGTTAGGAATGTTACGTGGAGTTAAATACATTACTAGTTACTGACTAACAGACCTGGCGTGCCCAAATAATGAGATAAATATTTTACTAAATGTCAGTAAAGTTAATGAAAATTTGTTACTTTTAGCTAAATTTGGGAACATAGTTACTTTCATTGTATACCTAAGCAGCGAACACTTACATACAACCATCTGACCTTATATATATATATATACATATATAAATATTTGTAAGGAGATTCCAGCATAATGTTCGGTTAAAAGTCAACCTGTAACCCAATTCATAATGAAACACAAAATTTGTATTACAATATTGACCACACTTTTATTAAAAGCTGGTACTTTACATCGAAATCGAGAGTGAGAATTTATTTGTCATATAAAATTTGATTAGGATAAATTTCATAGTTTACATAATTGATGCTCTAAATAACTCATTGATATTACGCAGCTCTTACAAGGTGGACATATTGATTATTGATTTTTGCTGATAAAAGAGTTTCAAATAAAATACATATTTATATAGATTTTCTTGACATAGTTACAGCTCCCCTGATTACATGACGAAGTATGATAATGCATCTAAAATAAATTTCCAATAACTTCTCCATTTTTTATTTTTACCAACCGAGCACGTTGCATGTTTCACAAAAATAAAGATATATTTTCGTCGTCGTAGTATCTTATCTACCCTTTTTAAGCCCAATACTTTCTTATTATAAGAGTTTTGGAAGAAATAAAAACTACAAAGATGTAAGATTAGACAAGTTGCACGTTTGCACACTTTGTGTAAATCATTGACGTCAATTCGTCTAATAAATTCTAAATTATTTTTTTATTTTTATAATTTCTTATAAAAAATAATAAAGCCTCCAAGCCTGAAGGTTATTGAATGTACTGAATTAATTTGTCATTGAAGGGATTTTCGTAGTATAACCTAGGTACTTCGAGAAATAAATTGATTGAAAATGGCTATCGATAGTATTGTGAAAAGCAATAAATCATATAAGAAAAGAAGTATGAAGATGGCACGAAAACCCTGTTCAGATGGAAAATGTTTGTTGCTTACTCTACGTACAAAGCTTAGCGAATAAATTTGAGACAACAGCCTGTGAAAATTAAAATATGAGTGTCGCTTATGAATATATTAAATACTCTGAATACCAAAATGAATGAGTATTATTTGTTTTGTGGTATATAATCCCACCTAATTTTAACAATTTTTAGTGCAAGGGAACAGAATAAAAAGTTTTACACAATTAATGAGAGGGAACAGAATAAAAAAATCTATCTGTCCTCGCCAGGAATCGAACCTGGATCTTCTGCTATCCGGGCCGGTGTGCTAAACCGTTACACCACAAGGACTAGCTAGATATCTCACTCAATTCCCTCTACACTAGCGAGAGCCTAACTTACGAGAAAGACGAGAACCTCGTCTTAAACTCGAAGTAGCTGACATTGTCATACATTTTGTCGACTCTCGTCATTTACTTTATTAAATATTAATTTATAAAGATTTTATTTGGTTGTGGTTTTTTATCCCACGTAAATTTTAAACAATTAATGAGAGGGAATAGAATAAAAAAATCTATCTGTCCTCGCCAGGAATCGAACCTGGATCTCCTGCTATCCGGGCCTGGTATGCTGACCGTTA
>KZ807337.1:416181-460201 GCA_000696205.2 Oncopeltus fasciatus | reverse complement strand
CTCTCATTCTCTTTTCAGCCCTGAAGAAGCCATCACATGATGTGCGAAAGCTCGGCAAATAACAACAATTTGACTCGGTCCAACCCGGAAGATGAAATGGTAAATACATCTGACGACCGGCGAAGCCTACGTGAACATTTTAAAATTTGTTGACATGGACAATAATTTACACATTTCTAGAAAAATAAATAAATAAATATTTTACGTGTTCTTTTGATTTTTATAAGATAAATATTATTTGTGAAACTTATAATTAAAAATTTATTTTTTAAATATTGGATCTGAGATCGAAATCAATAATTAGAATATTCATTATTTCAACAGCGACTGCCATTTTGATTAATTATAATTTTATGGGGGTACCTAAGAGAAACAGAAAAGAAAATACAATGCTTCGAAGACTTGGAACGTCCCTATGACAAAGTTAGAACTTTTGGGATTTTCTCTTTTATCTTACGAACATCCGAAAGGGGAATCTGCCACGCCATACTCAACTAACAATTTTGTGTTCAAATTGCTCAGGAAAAAGAAAAGAAAAAAGATTATTGGCCGATCTATCGGAAAAATGGACACAGTAAGGGCTTCCTGATTCCCCATGAGTATGGTAATTCACAAGTTTCTTATGAACTCTAGGTGACGTATGATTTCCCCAAAAACTTGTTTTAGGAGAAGCCCAGAACAGTTCTTACACTCCCCCGACGTTACAAGCTCTGACAGGGGGTGGGGGTAGGTGAAATTGATTCTCCGTCATCAGAGGGGTAGCAAACATATCCCTCGGTAAGTCGTCTAAGTGCGATCAAATGCCCCTCGTTAATCGTCGTCCTGTCGATCTCCTTGTGATTTATGTGCTTTTCAAGGATTTCCATTATTGCTGGAACCCCCCTTTTCCCCGTTCTCTCCGCAATTCCATTAAAATTTTTTTTAAACCCATTTTAGCATTTTATACATTTCACCAGATTCATTACAAACTAAAATGTGCTTTGAAATTGTACTGGTGGATACCATTATACACCTAATCTTTGCTTTTCTCTCAATAATTTTTAATTTTCTTAGATTTTTCCTTAGAACGCAATTTTAGCAAAATATATCGAAATATATACGAAAGATATATCGTTATTTTAATTACTCTAAAGATCCATCAGTACAAATAAAAATGTCTATAACCCCCAATAATTTTCCCACTCCTTACCTACCTATTCTAAATAAATTCTCTACCTATTCTGTTCTACCTATTGTAACTAAATTCTAAAAATTTTTATGTAACTTCATAACGTCCTCATATATTCAGTTTTCACTACAAATTACTCTCAAAATATAGCTTTCGTGAATTTTTCTCACAAATAAAATTTGTTTTTCTTTGATATTTTCCCCAGTCCTCCAGTCCTGCCATAATCTAAATATAATAAGCACTAAATTTAAGTTTCCAGATTTAATTATTA
Source organism: Oncopeltus fasciatus (assembly GCA_000696205.2). Classification (NCBI taxonomy): domain Eukaryota; kingdom Metazoa; phylum Arthropoda; class Insecta; order Hemiptera; family Lygaeidae; genus Oncopeltus; species Oncopeltus fasciatus. The sequence continues at coordinate 458,762 of KZ807337.1, read as the reverse complement.
TCATGTCCATTTATTTATATGTTTGTGGGGGTTAGTTTGAGCGGGAATAAGAATAGTATTATAGAAATTGTTTCAGTTTTATTTAATGAAAGGTAGCATGACTCGATTTATTTATTTAAAAAAATGTCCGCATGAAACATTATTCATTCTCGAAGATATTTTTGAATTAACTATTGTTTTAGGTTAGGGAGCATAAATTTAAGCACTTGTTAGATTCAAATATTTTCGCGGAGAGATACGAAATTATTTCTTGACAAATTTCTGCCCCTTAAGGAATCCCTTCTTTCAATTATCGGAGATGCCTTAAGAGAAAACAATTAACTTTCCCTTCGAGATAAAGGAGGGGGCAATTATTGGCAATATTGAGAGGTGAAATTGAACGATAATTTCCTGAGTTAGGGACAGCTGACTTTCTCCAAAATGAGTATCTTATTACAGACATTCGACAGGATGTCATTCTTGTTAGTTCCGTGCAAAATGATTCCTCCCTGTACTACTATGGTTTTACAAGGTATATAAACTGTACTTATAACTTTGGTTATCTTGCCTGAGCAGAGGGGGTTAGGAATATGATATATCCCTACGACTATAACTAACTGGTAGTTACTATACAGAAATATACAGAATGATATACATATATCTGTATATTTATACAGATATATGTATATATCTATACATATATAAATAATACATATATATAAATATACAGACGAATAAGAAACATACAGGTAATGTCCCTTCAAAATTGTTTACAAATCAATAAGAATATTACCTAGACAATTCTTTGCTTTCATTAATGCCTGAGATGGAGCAAGTATATTTCATACGAAAAGAAAAGAGCTAATTCATGCATCATGTCATCAATTTTAATAAATTTGTATTTAAAATTCATTAATTATGTTTTGAGCGAATTCCAAAGGAATTTTACTGTTAAGATTGTTCTTATAGCGGGGGTTTAAAAATATTTCTTCTAATGAGACCTATTAGCTACCAATTTTCAAGATATTTTATATGAACAACTTTAATGGGTATATTCATATGGAATTCACTGAAATTCTAAAAAGTCAATTTTTATTCCATTCAGTTCAAACGATCATTTTTAGTTATTAAATGATTTAAGTTGGGGTTCGGTCAAGGTAGATCTAAAAAAAAAAATACAAATTTAGCAAAAGTGTTTTTTTTTCAAAAAATTATCTGCCAACGTTTTGGCTTACATTGTAAGCCATCTTCAGGGCTGCCTATCATGAAGACGAGAGAGGACGTCCTGTCCCTAAGTTCACATTTCTATGACTGAGAATACATGTAATGAAAAAATACACTTTTGTTAAATTTTTTTTTTTTATCTACCTTGACCGAATCCCAACAAAAATTATCTAATAATAATAATTACGGTAAAAAAAACTCTTCATTTGATCATTCTCAGTGTTCTTTATAATNCCGAATCCCAACAAAAATTATCTAATAATAATAATTACGGTAAAAAAACTCTTCATTTGATCATTCTCAGTGTTCTTTATAATTTACTAATCTGAAAGTAATGAACAACCTCTACATTTTTTGACAGTATCAAATCCTATTGATATTTATTCTTATTCCCATTAAAGCTTAAATTACCTATGTTACTTTATACGTAACTTATTATATCTGCCCAGCTACCTTGGGACGACTGCTTGTATAAGGGAATTCTCATGGCCCGGAACAGTTCTCCAACTTGTCCCCCGCCAGATATATTGCCAGAGTTTTGCCTTGGAGCTTGGAATCCACAGACATTAACATCCCCACGTCCGGCGAGTTATCGGTAGGCCATCGGGTTTGGCCGCGGGACGAGGGGAGGGGAGGGATGAGGCCAACGGCGATTATTGAATAAATGAATAACTTTCCGGATCGTTAAATCAGCACGGGTGAATTGAATTGCAGATTCCCATTAATCAAAATCTTCTAATCAACGGCCAGCAACAACTAGAAACAAATCACCAAATGAAGGAAAACAACCCAACAGATTGGTAACATCCCTTCCTTGGACGTTTTCGAATTGCTTGTTCATTAGCAGGGGTAGGTAAATTTTCCTACCTCTGTTAATTTTCACTAAACCTCTATTATGAATTATCTCTTTTTGATAAAAAAAAAAGTGATATTCTGATATAATGACAATAAAGAGCCAAATTACACTGCAAAGTTACTTAATAATAGTAAAATAAATTTCAAAAAATGTATTATCTTAGAAATAAATTTCAGCAAAATAAATAAAAAGTAGAAGACTATCAATAAAGTTATACTAAAAGTTTTTGATTTACAATGTTTCACTGTGAAGTTTAAGGAATAAATAACTAAGACTATTTCTGGCCCAACAATTCTAGTTAATTCTAAAATATTGTTTTTGTATACAAATTTAAGACAGATAAAAAAAAACAATATAAAATAAATTTTACATAATTTTTTAGCACTAAAACTGATACTGATAGTAGTAGTAATTTTTTGCATTTAATATATCAAGGACTACCGATTTCGGAAATAAAGAAGCCAAAATACCGATTTCGGTGTATGCGCTTTAAAAATAAGCTATTGTGTGCTGGCTTAACATTCGTAATTATCCTAGCAGATCCTGGTATTTTCGTCGTTCTTTGAGTTACGATAAAGTTCAATTAACGTAAAGAGGGATAAAATGTATCTTTCTAACGTTTATTTTAGTCTTTGTAAAAAAACGCTTCTTAAAGGAGATATTTAATAATTCATCAACGGTGGGTGAGTGCTTTCAAGCACTTATAATAATAAAAAATTAATGATTATTTCATGCATATCCATCTTAATGCAACATGAGAAATTTACTTACATAATGTATGCGTGCTGAACCTTTTCATCATTTTCCTATTTTCATTTCCTGTATGTTGATTTTCACTTAATAATTACATATAAAATAAATAAGGTGATATTAAATTAGATATGATTATAATAATATAATAAACATCATGTAAATGCTTAATTAAAAGAAAATTACTGGATTAAGTCAGCTTTTGCTCGCTTAATATATTTTTCGATAAATTAAATCCTCTGACGAATGATTTGTAACACAACTTCAAATACACAGAAACATATAGGAGCACGAAGCAACAAAATTTATTGTAAGGGAAAAATTAATTTAAATTTAAATTACTAGTTAACTTTCATATTCTATTTGAACCCAAGTAATTAATAGCTTATTTTACGCACTTACATACGCTGTTAAGTAAGTTTATAATATTGCCAAATATGCTTCCTAACTAAATATGGACAACTATTTAAAGATATTCTTTATGAATAAGAAGAATACTACTCGCTTTAATGTTACGGTCAAAAAACTCTCCTTTTGAACATACAACATAACTCGGGGCTCACATGGAAATTTGAGCTTAGAGACAGGACGTCCTCTCTCGTCTTCATGACAGAGAGCCCTGAAGATGGCTTACAATCTAAGCCGAAACGTTGGTAGATAATCTTTTAAAAAATACACCTTTTTTTTCAATTGGTTTTTTTTTTATTATATCTAATTTTACCGAACCCTTAACTAAAATCATCTAATAACAATTTTTTTTAAATTTTTATTTTATTAGAAAGTTATTGGCAGTAATGTTTTAAAACTAATAAATGATAATGCAAAGAATCAAGAACACCACCATGGAGTGGTCCACATCGAACCGGGAGATCAGAAGGGAAGAAGTCGTACTAATCAGACATAGAATAGGTCACACCAATCTTACCCACGTGCATCTAATCACTAAAGATCAACCGCTAATATGCCCTAAATGTAGCTCTCAAATGAGCGTTCAACATTTCATTGAGGAATGCCCATATTACACTAATATATTTACATGCAAAACTCTCCCAAGACAACTTTCGGCATCCCTGGCAAACCATGAATCCAATAGAGGCAAACTTATATGCATTTTAAGAAAAAAATGCATATATGAAAAAATTTAATTTATCTAACAGTCAGGGCGTAATAACCATGATTTTGATCGCCCTATAACCTGATCCTGATCCTAATCCTAATGTTTTTCAAGTTATATAGAAATGATGAAGATGTAAGCCAGACAATGGCAATTAAAAGAACTTGAAAAAATGTTTTAATTGGAACAGAGACATAACAGCTCTCTTTAGTTGATTGTTATATATTTAAAAACTTATATAAGTTAAGTGCCATTTGTTATTCTTGGCTAAGTTTTTAACGTTTCTCACACGTTTCACTGGAAGATATAGGGGAGTATACAACTCATCTGACATGAGATCACTTCTTGGTGGTTTCCCGAGCCGTCCCTTACTTCCAGGAGCTCGCTGCACGTCACCTCCGCCTGAAACAACCTAACGAGACGCTCTCCGAAGTTGACAAGTTATTCGTGAATACGCCTAGGGGGGGACGTAAATAAGGACTTTGCGTGCCGGGGTAAGCAACCCAACCCCCCGCCCTCCGACCCCTTCCTGAAACACACGGCGGAACACTTGACGTATCTTGATGAATCACTTACCCCGGCTTTAAGACGAGCAGGCTAGAGCTGAGAACATTCCGTGTCAACAATCGCTACCATTAAATGTTTACCTGAGAAAATCAGATGTTTTTGTTTAATGGGCGTTATAAGCGGCAATTGAAATGTCCGTCATAAAACCATTGAATTAATTCTAAAACGAGAATGAATATATTTCAAATATGACACTGTCCTATTGACAAACGTTTTGGGAATAATATGTGATTCCAACTTCTTAGCTTAGATAATGACAAGCTGATTTAGTTTAAAGAGTGTAAGAACAATTTGGAATTCATTAATTCTCTCTTAAGTCTATACATACATAATTAATAATAATATAATCAAATAATATAATGTAAATGTAAATAATAAAAAGATGCGATTCAAAACAATAAATATAAAGTTTTTAAAGATTGTTCCTTCCGTGTTAGAGAGTAGCATAAAGGAATAACTAACCCTGTTTTTCATTCAACTGGTCAAGGCTTCATCAGGGAGAAGTAGTGAGGGTTTCTATAGGTTATAGAATTGTGCGAAGAAGAAATAATTACAGATTAATATAAAAAAACATATTTTTAACGATCAGAATGTAAATTTTGGTAATCCCATTACATACTCATGTAATATACTTGTTGAATTATACTCGTATATAAAAAATAATAGCACCATCATAATAAATTCGATTATACAGAATTTTTACTGAATATACTAATTATTACTTTCTTATTAATACTTTTGTCAATTGAATATCATTATTTGTAATATAAGCTCTTTGATTTATTTGATTTGAGCTTCACTTATATGTTATTCAGACTTATAAATTAAATAAAGACATTGTATGATATTTTCATTAAAAAAACAAAATAAAAGGGGGTGAGAGAAATCAGTTGATTTGCAAGATGGACATATCATAAATAACGGCGTATCTGCCTCTAAGTATAAGAGATTTTGAAATTTTAAAGAAATTTTTAAAAAATTTTAAAGAAGGTGCATTCAACACTTTAAATCGTAAGTTTTTTTTGCAAAATTGTATGGAATGAAAATGTTTAATATATATATTTTACATGTTTTATGTTTTCCACTTTAACGAAGATGTTAAAGATTCTTTTAATTTGCTAACCATATTAATCTCTTTTCCTACTCAATCGATTTTAGCCAGATTTGAATCAATGATTTTAGGATTCCTTATTTTTAACTTGCGGGCACTATCGCATACAGAGATACACAGACACACACACACACACACACACACACACACACATATATATATATATATACACATATGTATATATATACATATACATATACATATACATATACATATTATTGATGGGTTCATATTTTTAGCTTTTCTGTTGTATGATCAATGAAGATAATTTTCCGAAATTTGCGTCACGTGACCAAAATAATAGCTTAATTACCTAAACAAAACTCAGCTAAAAGAGAGTTTATGTTTTCTACCCTTCACTTTATTTAACTTTTAACAACAATTGTGCCTTACGACTCGTGATAAAGTAGTACGAACAACTGTGGCACTGTAGGCATCAGATGTCGATAAAGTTCATATTTATTATGTAATATAAGCAATTGTTAAGTTTTCTTTGAACAATTCACATTAAACTCAGCGTGTGAACAGCTTTTGCCTAACACTTAACCCTCTTAGTCCATAAAGCATATGAGATTCACAGTTTGGCTTTCAAGTTTGTTAGATGGGGGAGGGGTAGGGGTTGCTGAGATATGTAAATTAGTTAATAAAACTCCTAAGTGGATAATATACAGTGTAATAAAGTATAGTGAAAGGGGCCTATATATGAGACCGCCATTTATCGCTAGGGAGCCCAAGTTTTGCAGAGGGCTGTCAAAGTCGCTCGCACGGGGACTCTGACAACTTCCTCGCATATAACCAAGTTTCTGAATGCAGTAGGGACCCCAGCCGCCTTGGATATGCCGTAACGCCGATGGCTCTACAGTAGGGGTGGTAGAGTATTTCCACACGCCACCAACAACTCTGTATTTGCACTTCAGCAAGTAAGCAAGGTGTGCCGATGCTGCGTTAACTAAGTAGGTTTCCCGAGATCCCTTAAAGATGAACATGGGTGAGAATGAATGGTACGAAATGTATCTAATAAGCAACGGAGAGTAATCAAATTTGGCGCCATTTGTTTTTTCAGAAATACATAGGAGAAGAAAGACGAGGAAGCGTTCTTCCTTCGTAGTTATATTTATAAACATTACATATAAAAGCATTTTAACTTTAAAGAACTTTATCTTTTTTTCCTTAGGTAGAGGAAGGATTCTTCGAGGATTTGGTCTTGGAATTTGAAGAATCAAAAAGTTTTTTTCCCCCGAATTTCAAGCCTTTTTCAGGGCAATAGGGGTTTTATAGGTAGCCTCCTGCTTTAGGGTAATTAAATTTTGACTGATAATTGTTAATATCTCATTTATAATTAGTACGGAAAAATGTATACTTCAATAATGGATAGAAAATTCAATTTTGAAATATTAATACTTTTACCATTTCTTCTTCCGGGTTGGACATTTCGCACATCATGTGATGGCTTCTTCAGGGCTAAAAAGAGAATTCTCTCCATCACATGAGAAGCCATCACATGATGTGCGAAAGCTCGGCAAATAACAACAATTTGACACGGTCCAACCCGGAAGAAGAAACGGTAAATACATCTGACGACCNGTATATTTGACGCTTGAAGTAACTTTTAAGAGAAATTACTTAAGACTGAAGGGGTCCCGGCCTCGTGCTCTTCTCTGTAAGATCCGTCAGATGAGCTGCCCTGAAAAGAAATAATTTATAGAAGGAAATTAATTCATCCTAATGACATTTAGAAGCGAAAAGAGCGGGAGGTGGGGATTAATCAAAAGCGAAAAATATTCATTAAAATATTTTGAAAGCCTTGGAAGAGCTTAAGACTTACCCTTCCCCTCCCCCCTAAATCTGAAACTCAGCATTTGTTTGTAAACCAAAGGCCTTTCGATAAATATTAAGTATGGCTTAATTTATGGAAATAGGTTTATTATTTGTTTTTACTTTCTCCTTTAATATATAATGCTCTTATCAGTTCATACTTATTTACAGGAATACTATGCCGAATTTATAATTACATATTAATTGGCTATTGCAGGTTATTTACTACCATTTTGTAGAAGGTTGGTTTTGTAGAATACACTTAAACAAACAGAAAATCTCAAGCTAAAAATATTATTCGAGGTCTTATTTTATTCTAACGTTTGCAACATGGTGTGATTACCTTAGCATCGCGCTTTGATACATTTAAAAATATATCCGAACATAAATTAGAATCTGAATAATAAAAGTGAATTTATCATAGTTATTTATAGCTAATACATATAGTTATAGTTTTTTTTTTTTTTCAGGGTTTCAACCATTTAGAGTCATGCGGGGAGGGGCTATTTGCAAGTTATCTAACTGTTACTTTATTACTAAAATTTAGAAACCCAGTTAGGTATTTAGCAGTTTTTTTTGTATACCGTTGAATACATTTATTTTTTATTAACATCAGAAGGAGACTGTAAAGAGATAGATATTACTCCCTCACTCTCACCCTGAATAGAGTCAGGGTTAATGTTCTATCCTTCTGGGCCCATTGCTCTCTCTGGCATATAAGATATTAGTCGTCATTTATTCTCATATACTTTCATCTTAACGAAACATGAGAAATCTGCTAAGTAAAGTGTATCTCAATTTAAAGGATACATTTTTTTTATTTTACTAAACATTTACTCATTGAAAAAGCTCATTCAAAAACAAAAACATTTCTTATCTCTCATCTAAAAACTTATGTCTCTTTTTTTTTAAAGATATTAATACATATTGATGTAATTAAGCATTAATTAATATTTTATTAATTATTATCTCTCATCTAAAAACTTATGTCTCTTTTTTTTTAAAGATATTAATACATATTGATGTAATTAAGCATTCATTAATATTTTATTAATTATAAAAAAATAAGCGAAATTTGTAATGTAATTTCATTCCTAAAGTTTAGAAATTCCTTCATATTTGACTCACTTACACAAACACTTTTTTATGACCACACAAAGGAAATGTGCGTTCATTAAAGCATGTTATAATATTATCATGTTATTATACCCAATGTTAACTCAGCAAAATTTACAATTCCATATACTTTATTAAAATTTTATTTTTATATTTTACCTGTACATTATTATGATTATTTCTATTTATTTATCTCTCTGTGGGAAAGGGCGATGTAGTTCGAACTGGATGTGGAAGTCAGGTCGGCTCGAGTTGTTCAGCAAGGCCTCGACAACTAATACAATGTAGACAGCATTTATAAATCCAGAGTTATGAACTCGAATATATTTGATATCAAAGGGGGGAGCCGTAAACCTCAATTACCCTCTCTCTGGCAAGCCTTTTATCTCGTATACTATATTTACATATATTTATATTCCCTCTGTCTGCCTAAAGAGCACGCTCCGTTACTGGTATAATTCACGTCAGACTCACACCCCATCCAAACTACCTACACCAAAAAGTTCTCTTCCTGAATTCTGTATTTTCCTCTTTCTTATTTATTGCAATTTTCCCCTTCTCTTTAGATAAAAATTTTACATTTTTTTTTTTTTCTGTCAAAACAAAAGCTAATGATATATACAGGCCGACCCATTTACCAATGGTAGGCGTTATCTCTCATCGGAGGCGGCGAACGTCATTTGTTTTCATCAGCTGTTCTCCCCCTCCCGACCTATAAATATGTATCACCGTTCAGCGGAGAGTCAGCCAATCCACACTCCCACCTCTATCTTCCCCAAAATTGACCTGCTCTACCCTACTACCCCCTCTCCAATCAGACTCATTATCTCATCCCTCACCTCAAATTCTCCTTTTTTTCTCCTTTTATCTATCTGTTCTGCATTGTACAATAATTGTTCATTTTGATAATGCTTATACACCCTTAGTCCTCCTTATGCCACAGGTAAGAAACAGTAAAGGGATAAAATATAAGTACATGATTTGTTGGGGTTCGGTCAAGGTTGAACAAAAAAAAAAATCAATTACTAAAATAGTGAATAAAGAGGTGAGAGGGGACGTGTTGTCACCTGAAGCAAAGATTCATGATATCCAGAAACTACAATAAAAAATCAATACTTCGAGGAAGAAGAGGTTGATATTGAGAGAGAGAGATAGAAAAAGAGAGAGATTTAATAAGAAACTTGGCACAGTATGGCCCATAAACCACACTTCACTTAACCATGTCTAATATCAAAAAAATTAATAAAAAAATGTATTGCTTGTTATTGAATACAAAAAATAAATACAATCCTTACACAGAACATCTAACCTGATAATATCCTTTAAATTCTAAACTCCCTGGGCATCGGGAAAGTTTTTTATTTCTCAACAAATAATTGTCAAAGGCGCGAGTCGAGACTTTGTTGCCTCGAAGCGAACAACTTGGCTAAGCAATCGCCCTCCTGCATATTTTTTTTATTTTTATAACCTTTATTTATATATTACATTCTGTTAAAAATAAATAAAAACATTTTTTAATTTGATTACATTAAATAATAAAAAAAATGACATTAATGAAAGTCACATAAGGAGAGAAGGTGACCAGTGACACCACTCTCAAATAATTTACAGATTATGTCCCCAGGAGGTTGCGGGTCCATCTTCGTTTGAGCCGACGCGGAGGGTTGTAGGGCTTGGAGTTGGATGACAGGGTCTGTGCTAGAGGATTAGGATAGTATGGCAGTTTACTGTATAAAAGGCTGAAGCGGGAAGATTTAGATCCTGAGCAAAAGGAATATTAAAATCGTGGTAAAGAGAGGAATTGGATACGTAATGGGGAGCATTTGCGATTATTCTGAGGGTTTTGGATTGAAAGGACTGGATTCGTTGGATGTTGGAAGGCTTGGTGGCACTTCAGATTTCTACTCCCTAAGTCCAGATTGGTGATAATATGGATTTGTATAGCGTTAGTTAATTTTTAATCGCAAGATTGGAGTTCTTATTCATGAGTCTGTAGTAATTCCAAATCATCGATTGAGTTTTTGTCTTATAATTATAGTGTGTTCGCCCCATGTATGTCTTTAGTCAAGATGGATCTCAAGGTAACGAACAGAATTTTAATGTGGTAAAGGAATATTGTTAAATTCCAAAAATTAAAGGGAGTTTGTTTTCGCAGTTGGAAATTAACTTGAACGCTTTTTTCTTCATTGATTTTTATTCTCCATTTGCCACTCCATTGTTTGATTTTTTCGAGGTGATCTTGTAGATTTTTTGAAGCAGTTTTAGAATCTGGATGGGAGGATAGGATAGCTTTGTGGTCTACAAATAGAGCTAAGAGGGTACTTAGATGGGTAGGAATTTCAGCAGTGTACAGGATGAACAAGATAGGTCCAAGCACACTACCTTGAGGAACTCCCGCTTCTACTTGGTAGAAGTCAAAGTAATCTAACCTTACCGAACCCTAAAGAAACGGTTGGATAAGTAAGACTTGAGAATAAGGTAAGTGTTATTAGGAAGTATGGATTTCAGTCTCAACAGAAGGCCACTATTCCAGACTCTATCAAATGCTAGGGAAACATCCAAAATCTTAGCCTGCGATTGGACAAAGCTGCGGTCTGGAGAAGGGCGGAGACGCAAGGTTTTCACACGAGAGCCTCTATAAAAGTCATGTATAATTCCAGCAGAAGTTTAATATCTGGCTGGCATTCATCACCAGACGTACAGACCCCAGTCGTGCTAACAGCTGAAACAATGTGTGAAACAGATGAGTTATTCGCAGCCATACCACGCCTCTCCTACGTCCAACCCTCTTCCTTCTCATATAACCCCTTTCTTTAATATCACTAATCTAGATTTTCATTTCAGTTTTACCCCAAAGCCAGAATAGGCTTTAAAGTTTCTTAGTATCTTCTTCTTTTTTTTTTTTTTTTTTTTACAAAATAAACTGCTACAATCCATAAAAAATATGCAAGTTATAATTAAACCTAAAAATTGAACTTCTTATGTTTCAAGACAAAGGTATTATGAAAATATCAAGAAAAATATAAAATGGTGGAATTAAAATTTCTTTATTATTATACTTTTTTTTTTTGTTGGGGTTCGGTCAAGGTACATCCAAAAAAAATGCAAATTAAAAAAAAATGTACATTTTTAAAATTATATGCCAACGTTTCGTTCGTTCATTGTAATGACTATTTAATCATGAAAATGTGATCTTAGAGACAGGACGTCCCCTCTCGCCTTCATGTAAGCCCTGATGATGACTTACAATGTAAACCGAAAAGTTGGCAGAAAATTTTAAAAATATACATATTTTTAAAATTGTATTTTTTTTGGATCTACCTTGACCGAATCCCAACAAAAATTATCTAATAATAATAATTACGGTAAAAAAACTCTTCATTTGATCATTCTCAGTGTTCTTTATAATTTACTAATCTGAAAGTAATGAACAACCTCTACATTTTTTGACAGTATCAAATCCTATTGATATTTATTCTTATTCCCATTAAAGCTTAAATTACCTATGTTACTTTATACGTAACTTATTATATCTGCCCAGCTACCTTGGGACGACTGCTTGTATAAGGGAATTCTCATGGCCCGGAACAGTTCTCCAACTTGTCCCCCGCCAGATATATTGCCAGAGTTTTGCCTTGGAGCTTGGAATCCACAGACATTAACATCCCCACGTCCGGCGAGTTATCGGTAGGCCATCGGGTTTGGCCGCGGGACGAGGGGAGGGGGGGGATGAGGCCAACGGCGATTATTGAATAAATGAATAACTTTCCGGATCGTTAAATCAGCACGGGTGAATTGAATTGCAGATTCCCATTAATCAAAATCTTCTAATCAACGGCCAGCAACAACTAGAAACAAATCACCAAATGAAGGAAAACAACCCAACAGATTGGTAACATCCCTTCCTTGGACGTTTTCGAATTGCTTGTTCATTAGCAGGGGTAGGTAAATTTTCCTACCTCTGTTAATTTTCACTAAACCTCTATTATGAATTATCTCTTTTTGATAAAAAAAAAAGTGATATTCTGATATAATGACAATAAAGAGCCAAATTACACTGCAAAGTTACTTAATAATAGTAAAATAAATTTCAAAAAATGTATTATCTTAGAAATAAATTTCAGCAAAATAAATAAAAAGTAGAAGACTATCAATAAAGTTATACTAAAAGTTTTTGATTTACAATGTTTCACTGTGAAGTTTAAGGAATAAATAACTAAGACTATTTCTGGCCCAACAATTCTAGTTAATTCTAAAATATTGTTTTTGTATACAAATTTAAGACAGATAAAAAAAAACAATATAAAATAAATTTTACATAATTTTTTAGCACTAAAACTGATACTGATAGTAGTAGTAATTTTTTGCATTTAATATATCAAGGACTACCGATTTCGGAAATAAAGAAGCCAAAATACCGATTTCGGTGTATGCGCTTTAAAAATAAGCTATTGTGTGCTGGCTTAACATTCGTAATTATCCTAGCAGATCCTGGTATTTTCGTCGTTCTTTGAGTTACGATAAAGTTCAATTAACGTAAAGAGGGATAAAATGTATCTTTCTAACGTTTATTTTAGTCTTTGTAAAAAAACGCTTCTTAAAGGAGATATTTAATAATTCATCAACGGTGGGTGAGTGCTTTCAAGCACTTATAATAATAAAAAATTAATGATTATTTCATGCATATCCATCTTAATGCAACATGAGAAATTTACTTACATAATGTATGCGTGCTGAACCTTTTCATCATTTTCCTATTTTCATTTCCTGTATGTTGATTTTCACTTAATAATTACATATAAAATAAATAAGGTGATATTAAATTAGATATGATTATAATAATATAATAAACATCATGTAAATGCTTAATTAAAAGAAAATTACTGGATTAAGTCAGCTTTTGCTCGCTTAATATATTTTTCGATAAATTAAATCCTCTGACGAATNTATAGAGAGTGGATTTTGTTCCACGACACTAATAATAACGAAGGTATTAAGATTTTATTTTTTGATCTTTCTAAACCTTAACTCTCCTCCCCCTTTACCGAAAAATCTTGAATACTGAGTTTGATTTCATTATTTTATAATATTAGGTTATATATAAAATACAAATTAATAAATTATGCTAAACTCCTAATCATCCCTACATCGACCATAATAATTAAAATTCACTTAAAATTAATTATTAATTTTTAACGTTCAAAGATTAGGCGCTACAATTTCCTAGTTCTTTCCTAAATTATAAATTACATCATAAATTACATCATCAGTACTATTATTGTTACAGCACTGTTAGTAAAGGAAATATTTAGAATTTCTCAAATTAGGTTATCTTTTAAAACTTTCTTCCTATTAATCTATTTCAGAATATCTAGTTTTCAGTGAAAAATCTTAAATATCTAATTTGATTTTCCATTTCTATAGTAGTGGGCAAAAGAGCTTGATGACAAATTTTTTATGTCTTTTGTATGTTTTAAACAATCATTTCTAAATAAATGAATTGCTCAACGAATTTTTTTTTTTTTAATTCACTGCCTCTAAACATTCGAGACGTTGAATATTCACTAATGAGAAATTCATATATCGAATTCCGTTCTGTTTCATTACAGAGTTTCACCGCTGGTCTTAATGACGAAATTCCATACAAGTACGTCGGAAATTAGTTGAATTCCTAATTCATTATTTGAATAAGCCGAGAGCACAAGTTTTAATTAATTTTATTCACGAGGGAATTAATTAATGTTGAGATTTCCGTAGGGGTACTCATATAACTTTTTTTTTTTTCTTTTTTTTTCATTTAATGGATAACGAATACACTAAACTTCAAAGGATGTTAAGCTAAATAATAACCATTTCCATCGTTCTGGAATACAAACAACAAAAATTTACATTACAATTATCAAAATATTCTTTTTGTCATTTTAAATATTTTGAGACATCATATTAATTAGATGGATTTTTAACTGTTAGATTTATAGATATATTACTTGTTTTTTGTATAAATATTTTTTATTGAGTAATAAATTTATGTTTTTATCTATTGATGAAGTGGGTTTAAAATGCATTGAAAAATATATTCAAATGAAGAGTTTTATGACCTTGGATATTATTATTAGATTTTTTTTTTTTTTTTTTTTTTTTGTTGGGTTCGTGGTAGATGTTGTATTAAAATACAAATTTAAGAAAAAAATGCATTTTTTAAAAATATCTGCCTACGTATCGGCTTAAATTGTAAGCCATCTTCAGGGCTGCCTATCATGAAGACGGGTGAGGACGTCCTGTCCCTAAATTCACATTTCCATGACTGAGTCCAGTCTTCATGATAGGCAGCCCTGAAGATGGCTTACAATGCAAGCCGAAACGTTATCATATAATTTTAATATACATATTTTTAAAATTGTATTTTTTTTTTTTGGATTTATCTTGACTGAACCCCAACAAAAAAATCTAATAATCGTATCTACGGTCAAAAACCTCTTCATTTGAACATATTAAAATATCTTCGTTTACGAACCCCCCTAATCACAATCTATGATTATATGGAAGTTTAGAATTTGAATATTGATATGAATGTATGTCTTCATATGAATATATATCTTCATACATTTGGAATCCAAGATTAATGAAAAGAATAGTATAAAAGTAGAAATCCAGAGACGAACTGTACATAAATTTCCTTTAAAAAAATACCTTTGATATGTGGCATTATCCATATCCTCTTAAACTAACTAAAAGCCACAAGCTGGTCTTTTTTGAGTTTTAGAGTATGTCATGTATCTCGAATGTATCCGAAAGTAATGCCATTCAGGATGTTATCAGGGCCGATGTATGGTACTAGGCAGGCCTGACGTCCGAGGCTCCGATGGCAAGCTTGTGTGGCTGGCAAAACAAGATCTCTGTTACTACGAACAGATATGAAGGAAGATAGGATATAAATTTGAAAATTTGGGCGCCAGGTTGCCCATGGGATCCCTTGCTATCTCGTAATCCTGGCGCTGCGGGTTCGAATCCCGCACGGGGCAATCTTTTATTTATTAGTAAAACATTTCCCTGAGCCATGGATGTTTAGAATGGGATAACAACCCGTAGATAGCACCTCCCTCCATGATCCTAAGTGGTTGAATAGGATGCTGACACTCAAATATAAAAAAATGAAATTTGAAATTTGGCGAGACTATAGCAACAATATAAAAACCAAATATAGTATTGAGTCTTCCACTTGCAAGTCGTTAATTACATTTTATCCCATTCTAAACATCCGAAGAAGTAAAGTCTAAAAAAATACCTATTTGAATAATAGTAAATATCATTTTGAAATTAAACAGAGAGATAAATATATTAGACATAATTGGTGTTCAATATAGTTTTCTTATTTTTATATTCTAGGACACTTCCAAAAAGTTGCAATTTTCGGAAAATATTTAGATATAAACGATTAAATGCTAGGGATTAAAATAAAAAATCTAACTGTCCCAGCCAGGGCTCGAACCTGGATCTCCTGCTATCCGGGCAAGCGCATTTCCAGTTATGCCCCTGGAAGAGCTAGATAACTTGTTAAATTCCCTGGAATAAAAAATTATCCTTAAGGATTCCCTAGGGCATTTAATAAGTTATCTACCTCTCCAAGTGGCATAAGTGGAAAATGCTCTTGCCCAGATTGCAGGAGATCCAGGTTCGAGCCCTAGCTGGGACAGTTAGATTTTTATTATATTCCCTAGCATTTAGTCTTTTAAAATTTACGTGGGATAATATACCACAATAAAAATATATATATTTAGATAGAAATAGGAGGGATCGAAATTTTTTCCAACTCTCCCCTGCCGTTCGGTCTAGATCCAGCCTTGGGAGTTTGTCAATTTCTCTTATTTATTTAAACTAACTTGCCATATACATACTACCAGATTTCTCATTTTTAGTAAAGACATATTTATATTTTATTGTATTACCTAATACATTTGTAATTGTAATAATTTATAATTATTTAATCATATTAAGCTATATTAATAAATTTTAAATGTGATACTTATTGAAGTCAAGAATTTACAACACCTTTCACTGAAGTAAAATCACTGAATTGAGTAATCAATAGACATTGCATTATTCAGCTCTTTAAAACAAGGCGTAAGAATGAGAACAAGCGTATTCCCTTGGACGTCTTACCCTTATCACTTAAGGGTCAGCTGCTATCAGTGATAACCCAGGGTATGCTGAAAGAATCTTAAATACACAGAAATTACCGTGGCTGTGGCGGGCCGATGGCGAGGGGAGGGGAAGGTTTGCAGGAGATAAAAGCAACGTTCGTGCTTGGAAATTCTTAAAGGGTGAAACTTTATAAAACGTTATCTCCGATAAGCGGGGGGAGATTAAACTCACCTCACGCATGCCGTACAGGAGATAGTCCGCAAAAACAAACATATTAGGTTCAACGGGAAAAACTAATGTGCGGGTTATGCATATTTTATGTGAGGGCCCTCGTATATTCCTTTTTATTGCCTTTACGTATAAGATCAAAGATATCTAGGATTTTTAAAAAAATTTATAAAATTAAAATTGGCTGATTTTCCTGTCCAATTGTTCCTACATTTTATTCTTGCTGGAGGAAGGTGAAATGTTTAGCTTGCACAGCGGTACTGTATTGCGGAATTTGCCTACACAAAGCCCTGGACCCCTCCTGGAGTCTTGCCAGCCTCCAGGACACGGCACACTTCACTAAGTGATTAGCGAGCTACATCTCTCTGTCCTCCAGCTGACTACTCTTCTCTTTCCCTTACTTTTCATCTTGGATATTTCTCTCTCTCTCTCTCTCTCTCTCTCTCTCTCTCTCTCTCNAAAAAAAATATATGTGCTTATGTATATAGAAAATGAAATACTCGCGGCTGCGATATATAGTAATTAAGAATAGGTGGGATAGAGTGTGCAGTGAACACACAAAAAGAAAAAAATCACAAGGAGTAATATTTTCGAGGATCCCTCGCCCTTCGTCAGTGAGGAGTGTGTCTCTCTTCCATAATGCCTTTATTAAAAGGCATAATGGCATTATGGCTAGATGATCTTTTAAATGGCATCAAGTTCACAAGCTGCACGGGTCATTCTCGGTCATAAGTCCAAATTTATGGTAACAAATTATTCATCCGACGCTTGCGCCCTACTTACAACCTTGTCGCCTACACAGGCCCGGTAATCCCCACATTAGGCGATACTTAAATTTGGGTCAAGACAAATGTCTACGGATAAAAAAAAAATGTATGCAAAAAATAAAATAAATAATAAAAGTTACGATTTTTGGCTCGGGAGGAAAAGTGAAATTCAAGTTACATCTTCTGGACACCCAGATTTGCACCAAGACAAATGTTGATAGCGCTGAAACAGACTTATTCGTACCTGGAATGGGATAAATGGGTACGAATAAAACTAAGTTCACGTTTCTTCAGATGGATGGTCCAAGTGGTTGAAACCCCGCCTAACAATTAGATTAACGAGAAGGATTGGAAATTGGATTCAAACATTTGGTACTTATACCGGGTACTTATACCAGGTTATACCGGATACCGAGTACTTATACCAGGTTATACCGGGTACTTATACCAGGTTACACCGGATACCGGGTACATTCCCATTTTTCATTGAGATAACATGTGTG
The DNA here is from genome assembly GCA_000696205.2 of Oncopeltus fasciatus. Lineage (NCBI taxonomy): Eukaryota > Metazoa > Arthropoda > Insecta > Hemiptera > Lygaeidae > Oncopeltus > Oncopeltus fasciatus. The sequence goes on along the minus strand of KZ807337.1, from coordinate 440,590 downwards.
TTTCCGTTTTAATTTGAGCTTCATCTATCTTTATCAAATTAAAATCTTTTAAAGAGGTAGGATCTGTAAATCAAAGAGCATTTACGCTGGTTCCATTGTCACATGGGTATATTAATAATCTGTTTGTGTAAGCCGAGTCGTACCGTCTACTTCCATTCCTATAAATCGTCATAAATCTAAATAGAGGCGTACAGCACATGACTCCTAGCTTTAAGGACGCATATTTAAAGATGGAATAAGGCACTGAGTCAGAAAAGTGCATCTTGATTGAGATACGTTGGGGATTTTTCTGTATGGATCCAATGCAATGTGAGGTTAACTCTTTGGACAGCGTTTCAGAAAATGGTAGATCACATATTAGCGGGAATTTATTTGTTTTGTTAGAAAAACTCGGAAAACGTCTTGCACATTAAAGTAGATACCTACATGGAAACTGTGCCACACTTATACAGTCTTTTGGTAGGTTTACAAAAAAAAAAAAAAAAAAATTCCCCTTTTATAACAATTTTAACAATTTTTTTTAAATAAATAAAACTAGTGATTCAATATTTTAAAGGGTTATTATCACTACCAATGAATATAGAACTATCATACCTTCAATTATCCGTCTTCATTGGTTTCTGCAAACCATCTTCTGTTGGCGAGGGCTTTCGGACATTGTCCATCCTCGTGGCCGAATACATGTATTCACTGTCACTATACACAGACTATAGTCAGAATACAGACAGTGACAGTGAACTCATGTATTCGGCCACGAGGATGGATAATGTCCGAAAGCGCTCGCCAACAGAAGATGGTATGCAGAAACCAATGAAGACGTATAATAGAAGGTATGATGATTCAATATTTCTTCAAACTAATTTTTTTTCTTTGGGGTTTACGGATCGGGTTGTTCTTTTTGAGTAATAAATAAATGCATGGGAAAACAATGGTCTTTTACCATTATCAATTTAAGAGTTTAATTATTGATAGTCGAGCCCATTGTTGAGATTCACCTTTCATTGTACCGTTTTTGTGTGGCAGCAAAATAAAAATGATGTTAAAACTAATATAAAAAAAACAATTATGGAAAAAAAAAAGGATGAAGGTAATGCAAGTTAGGCTAGAAAAATGAATGAAGATCAGGATCCCGGACTATGTAAAGCATAAAGTGCTCAAGTGCGTGGAAGGTTTTTTAGTCATTTCAGCCACTTGAACGGCCATTTGTAATTGTCCAAGAAATGAGCTTGTTTGAGTTGCTCTGAAATGCTTCTAAAGCTTATTTCTCGGGAACCCCCCTTCAATTTTATTTTGACCTTTCTCCCTGCTTGTCCTAGAAGTCTCTCTCTCTCTCGATACGCACACTGGGGGATTCCTGTGCTCTGATGATGATACCATTCACCTCGAAAGCGCACAGTTTAAAGGAATTAAACAAATAAAGGATATTCTACGAAGAATGGAATTTTCATTTGTGGAAAAACCTTGTAAAAAAAAAATACACCAATTTCTAGGAAGATGCACTGCACACTACACTAAGCTTTTAGAGAGAAAATGATCAGGACTAAACTCAGGTAGTTAATGACTTTTGAACAATAGGCTGTCTAAATGCAATATGACTTTTTCAACATAGGTTTTTAACTTATAGTGTACAAGAATTGTTTTTATCTGCGCAAATATTAATTGTATACCCTTAAAAAGGGTAGAGCAAATGTATATTTACAAGTACAATTTAAAGTACTGTTTTTAAATGCCCCTCTTTAGAAGATTGGGAAAATTTCTTGTTTTTATATTCAAATATTAATTATTATATCTAGAGCGAATACAAATAGAACCTTTAACTCTAGAAGTGATATCAAAATAAAACAAAAATACAATAGAAAAAAAATTATAATAAATGGTGAGCAAGCTATTGCTGACATTCCCTTTCTGTGAGTGAACAGAAATGTTATTGTTCAAAATTGGGTTTTAAATGGTCGTTCAAATTACATTTTGTTAATCAGAAAAGTAGGTTATTGAAGGGTGGGTTATTAGAAGCAAAAACATAGTTTAAAAAATTTCAACAGTTTAGCAGTGGAAAATAGTTCTATAATCTCCGGATATTAAAATTCTAGATATAAATTTAGTTACTGTAGAAAAAAAGTTTCTCATCATCCCATTTGACTTGATGAAGGCCTAAGAATTTAGGCTAAAACGTTAGCGAAAATAAAAATCCATTTTTTTGTTTAAAAATTATTAGAAAGTCTTTGACTACTGATAAGCAAAGAAAATAAGTGTAAATGTTACTATTGTTTAAAGAACTACTACTTTTTCTCAGCGAAAATTAAGAGGAATATTTAGACAGTGAAGTACACCTGCAAATTGCCGTGAATAGAGATATTCAAATGCTGTTTTGTTCATTGAGCGCTCAACGATCCCATTGAATTAAGGATAACAGTTAATCCGAGCAAATTGAAAAACAAACGAACCAGTCTGGATTTGATAGCACTCGTCCTCTGTTCATTACTTTGTGAGAATTCCTGGTGTAGTTCGAGGCTTTAAACCCTTCCAATTCTCAGCTTACAGGCAATTTACTTCATTTATAGCTAAATTAGATTCTATTCTGATACATAAAAGGGGTTTTTGGATACTTGGTGATATAACCTCTCATGAGGCTCACAATTTAAATTTTTCTTAAATTATAAGTCCTTGTAGTATATTTAAGTTTTCTTGGAATTCTATAAGACACAGATAATTATGTTATTACTAATAAACGCTCATTTTATCTAATGAGATAAAATTTAGAAAAAGCTTTGATTGGAAGAGTTTACCATTGATATGATATTTTGTATTATAAAAACAAATTAATAATGTTTTTAATGCAATTATCAAAATTATTAGTTTCAATTTAATTACATAATATCAATATACTAATAAAAATGGATATATTTTAGGATTTTTAGTGGCATATATATCTAGAACCGCCTTGCACCATTTTTTAAATGTTTAACCAAATGAAACCAAAATATTTCACTCTTATTTTTTTACTATTTGTTTGATAATTTTGGAAGTTGTGGAGCTAACAAAACACTCATGTTTTAAATATGCAATGTAGAAAGATTCTGTAAAAAAAATAGAATGTAGAACTTTATCAACTTTAAAAATGTAAATTTAATAATGAATTGCATCTGATCCATCCATAAAAGGAATTCTTAAAACTTTTATGTCTTTATTTATTATTTTATGCCTTCTTTTATTTATTATGGCGTTTTTCTTATTGTCATTCATGTAAACGGCATTGAAATTTATATGTGCTTAAAGTTATCAGGCATGTTTTGTGGAACACTAAAATAAAATATATATAAAATTTAGAGTCCTATTCTACTTTACTCTAAAAAAAAATATATGAAAATTAATTTATAATTTATTGTAAAAAATAAAGAAATGTAATGTATTTTTATTTAATATTTTAAAAATATTTTTCCCTGTCATCGGGAAGCTGTGGGGATCCGTTTGGATCAATTGTAGCTCTGCCTGTTCAAAGTCCGTCCTGAGAATTGTATCGAGGTATAAAAGCTTGCCCTAAGCTATAGATGCTAAGCCCTTAATAGGGGGGCTAAACTGCAGATAGGCCCTCCCTCCATTGCTCTATAATGCTAGAAGCGTGGTTAAATTATTTATTTTATTTTATTTTTATATTTGAATGTAAATAAATAAATGAATGAATTAATAAATTAAATTAAATTACTTTCTTCTTATTTAATGTTATAAAATTTTTCCCGATATTTATCATATCATATACATATAATCACTTTCTTTTAATACCATATAAATTAATATAAAATATTAATTCCGTTAACTTAAAAAAAAAAAAAAATCAATTTTCAGCACATATTCAGAGAGTAAAATTCGTCTGATCTGTCGTTCGGGAGTCAGGAATGATGAAAGGACCGAGTGATCAGGATGTAGTAGAGGGAGGTCAGAGTCTGTGTCAGGGTGACTGGGCAAGTGGGGAGGGGGTGGATTGGGGTAGATGGCAGATGGGGCGGGCGCCATTGATTTGTCATTTGTCATGGGATGTAAAGATCTGGAGACACATGGAATCCAACTTGGCCAAATTTACAGACAAAGAGGATTATCAAATCCAAATATTATCAAGCAAAAATTGATAACAATTATTCAAAAAAATAATATAAGACTCGTTGAATAGGGAAATTCCTTGTACGATATTTTACAGTATTTTTGTTTACTATCTTACTTCATTATTAAAAAAATAATGAGGAATCACTTAAGCCACATTAAGAAAAATTAAACTAATTTCATCATACTTTATACAGATTTCATCCTTATAACTATTTAAACTCTAATTCATCTATTCAAGGTTGTATAAAAAAAATATTAACAATATGGATAATCATACAAAAAATAAATTATTTTTTAAAGAGATTGTAGACTAAATAAATTTTAAAAACTTCTGAAAAACTATGAAGGAATTGGGAAAACGCTATTTTGATTCTAAAATTCTAATACTACATATTATATAAATATGTGTTTTAGCATGCATAAACATTTTTATTGGTACTAGCTAAATAATTGTTCTATAATACTCTATATTGTCTGTCAAAGCTAATGTGTTTAAAAAGCTAATGAATGTAAAAAAAATTACTTATATTATTTATCAATTTTTAAAAAATATGTTTAGAGTCCTAAAATGGTTGTACAGTTTCTCATAAATAAACCATTCTTTAAAGTTGTTTTTTATTTTTTCATATTCTCAGAAGGACAATACTTCAGGAAGGAAAGTTTGACATATCCAGATGAAATTCGGAAGGTTGACAGGAAGAAAAGGGTAGAAAAGGACAATGGGGGCAATTTTGGGGGGGAAATTCGAGAAGGAAAAGAATGTACTAATAGAGGAAAATTTGAGTAAATAATAGTAAACACTCTTTCCTTTTTTTTCAACATACATATATACTAAAATTTCAAATTTAGAATTTTTTTAGTACAATAAAATATAAAAATTACTTAATCATTTTGGGATACATCCAGATAAAATTTTACAATTAAATCATTGAAGCATAGTTGAATTACTCCTCTTTTTTTTTAAATATTTTTTAGTCTAATATTTGTCATTTTTAAAATTATTTTAATTCCATTATTTTTTTTTTAATTGCTTAATGTGAAAGGTAGTTAGTTATCTGTAAGTCTGCAGTAATTGAAAAATATTCTTCTACAATACAGATAGTACATACTAAATGCAGAAAAAATTTTCTATATTTGTTTAAAGAAAGAATAAAGATCCGGATTTTCAGTTAAGCCAAGAATAAACGAAAATAAATTTATTGTCTCAAATATAAATTCTGAAAAAATTATTAACAATTTCTCTCCCATCTGGCTATAGAGGAGTTAATAAAGTTAAAAATGAAATTTTTTATTTTTTGCTTATTGAAAAAAAAATTTTTTTCACAATAAATATATCCCAAACAAATTAAGTAATTCTCATTGTGTCGCCAAAGAAATTTTAACATTAAAAATTAGAAGCATTGTTTTTCAGGAATATACTCAATTCAAATTGTTAATGTAAAATAATTTCCAGAATAGTAATATTCAATTGTAACTTTTATTATTATTATTACGCTTTAAAATATTACTTTTACGTTTTAGAATAATCTAATAATAATGTGAAATTATTTATTTACATATAAACATGCAAGAAAAACAAATTTGTCCTTAATCTTATGACAGCCTTAATATATATTAAATTATTGGAAGAAAATTTTGAAAAATGTACTGTTATTTATATTTAATAATAGAGATTTATTATAAAGATTGACTTCTTAGTTTATGACCAAAAAGCTACTTTTTTTTCGAAGTATATGTTATATCCAACAATGCTAGAAGTTCATTATTTTAGAAAGAATATAAGGTTGGCATTCATCATTTTTTATTATATATTAAAACTTAACTAAAAATTAGAATGGCAGCATGTATATTCTAAAATAGATTGGGGGTATATTTTTTGTATAATTTAATTCGGTTGTACACTGTGGTAGATTATTTAAATTTTATCTACAATTATGTAATAAAATTGTTGAAAACTTTTAACAAAAATAAAAAGAGATTGTTGGTAAATTTTAACCTTATTGACTAGCATCTAAGTATGAAGCTTATATTAAAAGTATTGTTTTATTAATTCAATTTAAAATGTTCTAAGCATGCACAGTTTAAGAAGTAATTTATTTATTTTTATCCTTTGATTTCTTTATATAATTAAATTTTTTTTTTTTTTTCATTTTTTTTTTCATTTTTTTTTTTTTGTTGAGAACTTACTCAGTCCAAAGAGGTTCGAGTGTTGGGGAAGATCAGAAGAGCAGAGCCCCGGGACAGTCTGAAGGAGGGCGGTCAGCCTTGTATTGAGTGTCGGAGAGTGGGGGTACCATGCCTGCCAACTTGCGCTAGGCCAGGGGTGGGGGGTGTGCAGGGCGGCCAACCCCCACCACCTCCCCCCAGGCTGCATCGATCGAGAGGGGTGGGGGGAGGCACGGGAGAGGTGGAGGGGGGAGGTAGCTGATGCGGGGGCGTTGGGACCACTGTGCTCGCTATAGCGTGGGAGGAAAACAACTTAGTCCCCTCCTCTTCTTGTTTTTCTATTTGTGGAGGGGATCAGATTTTTCTAGGACATTTTTTGTAAACAAAACAATTGTTTGTTTGTTTTTTTTAAATTTAATTTTTAATGAATGATCGAACAACCAGCTCCTAATTACTTAAACAAATTCATTTATCATACCTTCTATTATCCGTATTCATTGGTTTCTGCAAACCATCCTCCGTTGGCGAGCGCTTACATACATAAGACAAACAGGACGAAAACTCAAAACGAGATTTGACGAACACGCACGATCATACAAACGAAATAAACTCCAACTACGCACAAGACAACGGACACGACCTCACCGACATACAAACAACCATGACGTTGCAACATAAACAGCAGAAGGGACGGAAGATGGACATTTTAGAAAACATGGAAATTTACAAAACAAGGACCACTGACAACAACCAACGAACAACTTAACACACAATCTGACACCATATTTTGACCGCTACTGCTACTAAAACGAACACACAAACGTAAACGAACAGACGACACACAAACCGACAACAACGCAAAAATACATAAGACAGTGTAATCCATAGTCAGACACTATCAAACACAAACACATTTACAAAAAAAACATTTGGAACACTTAGAACACCTCAACAAAGGAGATTACAACTAATCCCTGCCTCAACCAATACCTGAAATAATGGACACTGACCCTTATAACTCTCGCGTTTGACAGACCTTATCACCGACAAAGCGACCGTTACAGATAAACGACCCTTATACCTGACGCATCCGACCAACCCACAGAATACAAACGCAGTTGAATACAGACAGTGACAGTGAACACATGTATTCGGCCAAGAGGATGGACAATGTCCGAAAGCGCTTGCCAACGGAGGATGGTTTGCAGAAACCAATGAAGACGGATAATAGAAGGTATGATAGTTCTATATTAATTGGTAGTGAAAATAACCTTTTAGATTATTTAAATTCATTTATAGGCACTCAAAAATTTTTTAAAGCTCTTGACTTTTATAAAACACTTTAAATTGTCATAAAAGGAGAATGGTGGAAAATAATACATAATAAACTATAGAGTCCAGATTTATTAAGTGATGAATAAATATAGAAAAAGCAAAACCAAGATTGTGATAACTAAGGAGTTATAAAGAGTGACTAATTAATGAAATACATTGATTTAATTAATTAACAGAAAGTATGACAAGAATGAGTATACAATGGGGGTACGGTCAATGTATACTCATCGGTAGGGATTCGGTCAAGATTGATAAAAAAAAAGTTTTTAATTGTGTTTTTTTTAATCAGACTTGACCCAAACCCAACAAATTCTTAACTAATAATCCTTACGGTCAAAACTCACCATTTAAATGAGTATAAAAGTTGAGAATAATCATTGTCAGATGGGGAAGAATGAATTCAAAAACGAAAAAATAGGTGGAAATGCGAGCTAAGGGCCAGAGAATAAGCCCCCTTGAGTTATTGGATCGTGGGAAAGCTATTGAATTGAATGACGTCTCAGGCAGAGTGGTCCAAACAGACTGATAGAAGTCAGGGAAAGAGTCAGTAAGAGGATTGGAGGAAAAGACTTGAAGTACAGGTAAGGGTTGGAATTCGTCAGAATTAATTCTGTGCTGTTATTGTATGTATTTAGGGGAAGAAATTCAGGAAGGTGGCCTATACAAACTTCGGAATGAGATTAAGTGGCAGTTATAGAATGGAAGAGAAATTAGGGAAAAGGATAATTGATTAAGGAAGAGTAAGAAGATAGCAGGGAAAAAAAAAAAAAAGGATGAAAGAGAAGTCATATATGTGCGAACAAGGAGTCAGATTATCACTTCTGTTAAATTATTAATTAGAGACAAAATGGATGGGAATCAGAGAAAGTTATCATTGTTGGAGTTGAGAGAAGTAAATGTTGAGAAGAAAGATATGGAAGTATGGGAAAGAGATTGAGAAGTATGGGAAAGAGATATGGGAGAACGAAGAACGGCACAGTTAAATCGGTTGATTGCAAACGATGAAAAAGAATCGTTGTGAGTACCGTCAGATTTGATGAGAGAATTAAGGATCAAAGATTTAGGCCTTAGAGATAGTGAGGATTTAAAAAAAATAAATAAATAAATAAAAATAAAAATAAATTGACTAAGGATACAAAGAAAATGTCCGAAACTCAGGATCCGTACAAACTAAGAACATTTTTCATGTTGAGCTAAACCTGGTTTTAAGCTGTCCGAGAAAATATAGAAGGGTAAGTACTCAGCCATTGTATATTCGAAAATATTGTTCTTAATAAACGTGAATTAATAGAGACCAAAGTCTTAAGAATTTCACAAGACACAAAGAGTATTTAGAAAATGATTTTTTTGCAACTACTATGAATTGCATAGTACAAAACAGTCTACACATTTTCAAAACTCAAGAGAATCAATATTATAAATTTGGTCCTCATTTAATCCCCCGTCCTTATCGTCTGATTTCATCCAAAAATGAATTATTTTAAAATTATGATTAAATATCAAATTTGCTTTCGTTCTTTTAAAAAATTGAGAACGCCAAAATATAAACGTTAGAAAATTACGATTTAAAACTTTTTCGTTATATAGATATTTTTTTTAAATTAAATAACAAAGAAGATATTACGATTACAAATTTTGATCTGATCTTCTGCACTCAGACGATTTAAACCAAAAATTAATTTTTCAGGTGTTTCTAAGAAGACCCTAAATACCGAATTCCGTTTCCATATTTTAAAAAGTAAGAATTTTATATCATACATATGCCAATTTTTAAATATAATTCCTTACATGATTTTTTTAAAAGTTTTGAATAAAATTTTTATAAAATTTCATTTTACCCCTATTTTGTTCTATTATTTTTTTTTCGTAAGGCAGAGATATTAAGATTTTACATTTTGGTCTTCCTCAAGACCCCCTTCCCTCCCAATCACTTTTATTCATTTACAAACTCATACAAATAATTAAATTAGTTTCGTTTTATTTTAAATTGTATTCTCTTGAAAGCCTAGAGATAAAAAAAATAATATATGTATGTGTTATTAAATGATTTTAGTTGAGGTTCGGTCGAGGTAGTTCTTACATTCTCTTACATAGCTTTCTACATTCATACTTTTGATATCACATTACATTATGGTAATTCTATATTATAATATTGTCAATTATTGTTGTATTCTCATGACATTGTATTTCTACAGCCCTGAAGATGGCTTACAATGTAAGCCGAAACGTTAGCAGATAATCTTTAAAAAAATACACTTTTGATAAATCGATATTATTTTTTTTTATTTACCTTGACCAAACCCCAACTAAAATCATCTAATTATTAATATCTACGGACAAAAAACTCTCCTTTGAATACATGTGTTTGTGTGTGTGTCTCTTCCCCTCTCTATATCTCTTTCTCTCCCTCTTTCTCTTGCTGTGTACAAATTTCGAACGAACTGTATTTTTAGTTTCTTCAATATAGGATAGGTGAAGGTCAACTGACTTTGTCAGCAGTCCCTACAAGAAATCTGCTATAAAGTGCTAAATATAGTTTAATGTAAATTATATAACTTATTATTATTATTTTTTAGCTAAATATCATTAGCCGTACTTCGGCATCTAGGTGAAATATACGTCTAACACACACACCCACACACACACATATATAATATATAAAGAAAATATATTTCTGAAGGTAGTGGAAGAGTGTTAGAAGTAAGCACTGAAATTATGGGGCTGATAGCAAAAACCCTGACTCACCCTTCGTGAGCGAGTCGATCAAAAAATCACTCCCACGAAGTACACATTTCCCCTGGCAATTATAAAGATCCAAGAACGCCAGCCCACGCCTGATCTACCAGAGCGAGCAGCCCAGCCATGAAATCAGACAAACACACAGACTTGCTTGATACTTTCCAATAACAAACAATTCTCAAGGCAGCCGAACGCTAACTCAAGATCCCTTTTTATAACAAAAGAGTCTCATTTTTTTTTTCTTTTTTCTTTTCCTTATTCCCCTCCTGAAAAAGGAGCTACCGTCAAATACATTTTATAAAAGTGAAAGAAAATAACATTTCTTTTTTATGCCACTCAACTTATTACCCCTAGAACCTTTTTATATCCCGTTTTGACATTTATCATGGGGCTTTATGTTTAATAAAATAGGTCAATTGAACAAAAAATATGTTAAAGTTTAAACAGATCTATATAATGAAAATGTTTGCTTTCTTTATTGTATTTAATATATTTAGCATATATAATTTGTTGAGCTTTTAAAGAAGGTTGTAAGAAATATTAGACTTATAATTATATATGGATTATATTTTAACACATAAAATATAATTAATTCATGCTCAGAAAGAAAAATTATGTATGAAACGTGAACTAAGACATTTTCTCAAAATCAAATTAATTACCATGATTAGTATACAAATTACATCCCTTTTGATCTGGAAGAAAATTGATTAAATTTATTTCACTTGCCATAAATAACAATGAAATGAAAAATGAAGCCATCTAAGGCTTCAAATAGGGTGGCCGGGTGGAAAAAAGTTGGGGGGGGGGGGTAGATTCTCTGAATTTTATTGACATATATCTTCATCAGTATATAATCCTTTTAATTTAAAGGATCACATAATATTTACTCATATTTTAAAATCATTTTAATTTTAAACCAGTTTTAGCAATTGTTCATTAAAATAATCGAGATAAAAACTCGATAAAATAAAAATAAATAAATATAAGGATAGTTTATCCTAGTTTTAATATCTTCATTTGTATAGAAAAATATATTTACATTTTGTATATATTTTGTGCAAATTAATACACTTTTTTACATTTTAATAGATAGATTTATGTATGTGTTATAATAAGTTTATAAAATATGAAAATATCTGTATTTGTAAAAATATAAAAATACCATAACACTAACCATGACCTCATTGATATAGAGTGAAGGTTACATTAGTTAGGTTATGCATTGATGTACAGGTGTGTCATATACTTAACTGTAATTATTAACTTAATAGGTAGGTTAACTAAAATTTCGAAATAATATTAATAATAATAAATGTTTAGATTACTACTTATGCATGAAAAAAAATAGTAAATGTTGCATAATAATGTTATTGATTTTATATTCTCAAAATATTGGCCTTGACTAAATTATTGTGCAAAATGATTTAACTAAAGTCCCCATCAACCTACAAATTCTGTCTGATTATCTGTTCGATAACTCAATCATCATATGTGTTTGTGAGAGTAAGCCTGAGACTGAGCTTAACCATCCATCTGGAGTTAACTTCACACAAAGCAGCAATAACGTTCCCTTAACGAACTTGGCACTTTATTTTGTCTTTAAAAGTGGTATGACATTTTTTGTAGCAAATTATTATAAATTGTCACCTATAAGCTTTGTCAAATGGCCATTCACACAAACATACTCATTCGCACAAATATATATATATATGTTTTAAGCTGTCCGAGAAAATANCTGTAGAAATACAATGTCATGAGAATACAGTAATATTTGAAATTAGTATAATAGAGAATTATAATATAATGTGATATCAAGAGTATGAATGTAGAAAGCTATGTAAGACAATTAAACAATTTTTTAATTTGTGTTTTTTTGGATCTACCTCGACCGAACCCCAACTAAAATCATCTTAGAAGGAGTATATTATTAAATGTTTATTGTTGTTGGCTGTTTATAAACAAAGTAACTTACTCAGTCCAGCAAGAGAATGTCGTTTGTTATTCACCGGGCCACAATCCTTAGTATGAAATGACCTACTCACGTTAATTGTTGTATTACTTGTTTATTCACTTAATATTCACCTGATCTCTCCTAAAATATAGTTATCAAGAGTTCTTAAGGATTCATTTTTATGTTCTTATCAATCAATCCCTAATCTCTACTTCCGTATACAGATCTTCGTCCGACTGTTCATGTGTGATTCGTTGTAACAAAGTCGTAGGACTAACTTTAATCAGATTTGGAAGTCTACTTTCAAGGCTGATTTCCAAAACCATAAATTTCGCATATCATTTGGGAAAACAGAAAATTTCTCAGTATTTTAATAAAACAGCACATAACTAGATACAAAAAACATATAGAAAGTAATTAATAATAAAGTTTTTTTTAATTTAAAAAAAATATTTGCTAGAAATTAAAGACCTCCCGAAAGATCAAATTTTTCGCTCTACAAAGGGTTTAATTCCCGACAATAAATGTGGAAGAAGAACACGAGGTGATTAAGGTGAATCTGAGTGAAATTCCAAAATGGCTGTAAATCCTTAAGTGAAAATGTTATGGGGGAGTCGGCATCGAGCGGGGGGGAATGTAAGGAATTTATCGGCGTTTTGAACTGCCTTCCAGATATACTACAATAGCCGTATTCTCCAGATCTCTGTGTTCGTCTTGCTACTTCTGCTGGTGTTGTGTTAGTGTAGGACACACTGACTACTACAATAAAGTTTTAGATCCTTAATTTGTTGAATATTTATTTTATAAAACTGAATATTAAGAGTTGTAATTTGAATCTTTATGAGTGGTTATAGTTGAAAATTTCTATTGGAAAAACTGAGTGAATATATACTCCTCTGCGCTTTATAAATTAAACTTGCAATTGTTATTTAAATTCATTTATAGGCACTCAAAAATTTTTTAAAGCTCTTGACTTTTATAAAACACTTTAAATTGTCATAAAAGGAGAATGGTGGAAAATAATACATAATAAACTATAGAGTCCAGATTTATTAAGTGATGAATAAATATAGAAAAAGCAAAACCAAGATTGTGATAACTAAGGAGTTATAAAGAGTGACTAATTAATGAAATACATTGATTTAATTAATTAACAGAAAGTATGACAAGAATGAGTATACAATGGGGGTACGGTCAATGTATACTCATCGGTAGGGATTCGGTCAAGATTGATAAAAAAAAAGTNAAATAATAATTTTTGGGTTGGATTTAATAAGATAAAATCTAAGAAAATCATTTGTTAATATTAATTAACCAATTTTTCTCTTACTCAATATTTTATTTTTATTAGAGCAATAAATACTGATTAAGGAAACATTTTTTAAATACATGGAAAAATTATAATTCAAAATATAAGGCATAAAAAAATAAATAAATAGAAAGTTTTTGACCATGGAGATTATTAGTAGAGAATTTGTTGGAGTTTGGTCAAAGTTGTTCGAAAAATGCAATATAAAAAATTAATATTTTTATTATCTGCTGACATTTCGGCTTACATTGTAATCCATATTCAGGGTTTTTGAAATAAGTGTCGTAAGAAAACATGAAAAAAAATTGTATATATAATTTGTTTAATGAACTGGAGCGAAGCTATACAATTACAAGGAATAAAAACAGCTTAACTTCGCTCGATAAGAATTGTATTTAATTAAAGCTGAGCGCTTTCGAGACTCAATGTCTCATCCTCAGAGCCCAGGAATCTTTCAGACGAGAGTCTAGTAATGTGCTGACTACTCCAAAATCCATTACCAGACTCTCATCTGGAAAATTCCTGGGCTCCGAGGGTGGGACACAAAGCCTCGAAAGCGCCTTGCTTTAATTAAATATAATTCTTATCGAGCAAAGTTTAGCAGTTTTTATTTCTTATAAAAAAATTATATGATTTTCATTATTAATACATAAACTTAACTCATCTAAAATTAATGCGATAATGCTTCAGAAAACAATAATAATATGTGTAGAAAGGTCACCTATCTATGATGAAGGCGTGAGGTTATATCTTGTCTTGGAAAAGATTAATAAGGCATTTCTAAACTTGACTTGGTTTGGGAAATGTAGAAATTGTAAACAAGTTTCTTTTAGAGTATGTATAGGGAAACCATTAGAGAGGAGGATGTCTGTCACAAGTATGATATCTTTGTTATGAAATGTCTTGTCAGAGACGATCTGAGTTAGAATTCTTTCTTTACCAGTCAGTGGAGAAAGAGCCATTGGATGATAAAGGTGTCTAGGAAGAGTAGTGAGAACTAACATTTCTAGGCAGTCAAACTACCCTTCCTTGACAAGTTACCCTTCGTGATTGTCAGACTCAATTTCTATGGTAAATTTCAGACAGTGATAGTTGGATCTGTGTTCCACACATTTCACAGTGTGATAGTTGGATGCAGTTGGAATTTCGGGGATTTTTTTTTTTTTTTTGGTTTATTAACGAGGAACAGGTCATCAACATATTTTCTTAGGAACAAGATGTCGTACGGAACGGAGGGAAAGATGGAGTCTAGGAGGTCATTAAAGTATTTATTGGAAATATCGTGAGCTAGGTTATTTCTCATAACCCTTAGTCTGGGTATAGTAATTTCTTTGATAAAGGAGATAACCAGAAGCACAACAAAGTAAAAGAGACAAGAGGTAAGTGGATCTGGTAAAAGTGGTGTGTGTGTGTGTGTGTGTGTGTGGTCAAGGATTGTAGTTCAGTGTTTGTCAACAATTTGAGAGGCTTTGTTTTGGGATAGTGAAGAAAGATTCGGCGTCTAGGGAGCAAGGATGCAAACTTTTATGGTTGCAAAAATAAAAATTATATACACATATATCAATAAAATGGACACCTAAATAGTACTACATACTCTTTCCTTTTAAAAGTAATAACTGCAAAATACTTCTAAAATTTCTCTCTTTTTGACGATAGGAGACAGGAGGGAGGCCCCATAGAGCAAAGAGTAAAATTAAATTCATTTCATAGAAGCGTTTTTCTTTAAAAGTAGTAATTGCAAAATATTTCAAATTATAAATATCTTTAATTGTAACATTAATTGAAATATATAATTTTTCCCTCAATTAATGCAAGGGAATAGAATAAAAAATCTAACTGTCCCAGCCAGAGCTCGAACCTAGATCTCCGGCTAACCGGGCAAACGCGTTATCCAATTACGCTACCGGGAGAACCAAATAACTTATTGAATTCCCCGTACTCTACAGGGATTCTAAACCTACGAGAAAGACGAATACATCGTCTTATGCTCGAAGGAGCTGACATTGTCGAGCTTTTTATCGACTCTCGTTATTTACATATAATTTTCATTTATAAATATTAATTTTATTTGTGGTTTTTAATCCCACGTAAATTTAAATCAATTAGTGCAAGGGAACAGAATAAAAAATCTAACTGTCCCAGCCAGGGCACGAACCTGGATCTCCTTTTATCCGGGAGAGACAGATAACCTATTAAATTCCCCGCATTAGTGTCGAGAGTCTAATCTACGAGAAAGACGAATACATCGTCTTATGATCGAAGGAGCTGACATTGTTGAGCTTTTTATTCTATTCCCTTGCATTAATTGATTTAAATTTACGTGGGATTAAAAACCACAAATAAAATTAATATTTATATAATTTTTCCTTTTATGATTTTTCATATTTTAGTATTATTGTTTAGCAACAGTGATGTTTCAATTGGAATGAGAAAATCACAGATTGGAATAGTTTTTTTTTAGGCCGCGATTAAAAACAAAAACCGAATGATTAACTTATTTTGTTGTAAATAGTTTTTGCTTGTTGACATGCAAGAGTTATCAGTGGTAACAACAAAGTTTCATATAGAACGAACTCTTTTGTACATTTGCAGGTGGAATAATGTAGAAAATAAGAAATTTATTTGAACACAATACTTCTTGCTCTTTTAAGCCTAACGTTATTTCCTGAATTTTTAAAGGGTGCTTGGTAGTGGATAGCTTATGGGTTTCTGTCAAATTTAGTGGTAACAATTTTCTACAAGTCTACAAGAATACATTTTTTTTCACTGCACAGATACTGTAGTACCAAGTGGATGGTTCCAACCCTTTACAAATAGAAGGTATTTGTGAATAAGGTTATCTTTCGGTTGAAAACATACACAGAATGTTATTGTTATGACAAGAGAAGGAGGGACATTAGTAGCACCATTGTCACCGTGATCTTTTGTGATGTCACACATCAGATCTGTTTGTCTCAGAAAAACTGTAGGTTCCTTGCGATCTGCCTTTGCGTTGTCCTTAATCTCCAGAATCATATTCCTCTACACACAGTCTACAGGTTGATTTCTTCACTAAACCCATTGTTTTTTGGGTGGTAAATATTTTTAAAAAAAGGACATTGCCTTGTTTAAAGGTAGATCAGGTATATTTGCTCGTTTCAGGTTTCGTGGCAGGTTTTTGGTCTTCTAATCAGACAGTGATTTGCCCTTCTTCTCTTGTCCAATTATGGCCTCTCCTGGCCAGTGCTGAATACGGCCTCATTACCCTGGATTCCTTCATGCCCCGGAACCCAGAGAAATATAACGTTATTTTTACTTGCGGGTAACTTATTATTTTATTTTCGACTTCAGCTTACTAATATTAATTACTAAATATTTTTCGACTTCAGCTCTGAATGTCTGAGACGCGATTATGTTCAATCCACCAGTGATTAATTTTGGTTAACCCTCAAATGGGATTCCTAAAAAACAGAAAAACATCAGCCTAAGTACGATTCTCCCCTCACGGAAAAGCCGCCACTGGATTCCTGAGCTCAAATACAAAATAAGGAATATTTGAAATTTGAAATAAGGGGTTTTGAAATGTTGACAGTTAAAAAGTATGAAACGGCGTAAATATTAATTTATCGAGGCAATCATTATATTTGTATTAACATATTGTGTCAAAAATACTATAAATATTTTTACAATAGTTTTTTTTTTAAATAAAGAAACTTATTATAATACCCCTTTTTGATAATGGAATTAATTTTATAAATTGTTCAAACTCATTTTCTGTAGCTTTTTATCTACTGTAATAGGTAAATTTCAAATAACCTCTATTGATATGAGCATCGGGCGATTTCCAACAATAACTAATTTTTAATATTAACTCTGAAAGTTAGATGTTAATAAGCTAATGATTTTAACAATCTATCCTTTGAAATTCATCGCCCATTCCTGTCTGTAAGATGAAATTAGTGATTTACTCTTACCAATGTCCTTTTTTCGGGAAATGCGGAGATTTGCCCATCTTGTTTTCTCCCTTATAGGGCCACTTTGAGCTTGGATATTGCAAGGGCGCGTCTGAAGTTTTCTCTCGTGATATCCTCCCACTCCGGAGCCCAAGAACCGGGAGGGGGGAGAGGACAGATACGAAGAAGAGAATCACTTTTCAAATATATCACAGGAGTTGGGGAGCGGTGATTTTGATATGCGCTTGAATAAGTGGTAGCCAGAGCGGGAGTGGTCCGGGACAAACCGCTCCGCAGAACCACTCTCGGATGAGATAAAGGGGGAGATATATTGACTTTGCAATAACTCTGTACCCGGCCGGCAACTCTCTCTCGCTGCTCTTCCTAATCTCTCCCTTTCTCTCTCTCTCACTCTCTCTCTCTCTCTCTCTCTCACTCTCTCTCTCTCTGCTCTTCCTAATCTCACCCTTTCTCTCTCTCTCTATCTCTATCTCTCTCTCTTCCATTACTCTTCCCTCTCTCTCTCTTACTCTCTTCCATTACTCTTCCACCTCTCTATCTCTCTCTTCACTTACTCTTTCATTTCTCTCTCTCTCTCTCTCTCTCTCTCTCTCTCTCTCTCTCTCTCTCTCTCTCTCTCTCTCTCTCTCTCTCTCTCTCTCTCTCTTTCTCTTTCTCTTTCTCTGTCTCTTCCATTACCTAACTCTATTCTTACCTCTTCACCCCCCTCTCTCTTCCATCTCTTTCATTTCCTCCCTCCCTCTTACATCTCTTTCATTTCCTCCCTCTCTCTTCCATCTCTTTCATTTCCTCTATCTCTCTCTCTCTCTCTCTCTCCCTCTTCCATCTCTTTCATTTCTCGCCCACTCCCACACTCTCACCCTTTCTCTCTCTATCCCTTCTCCTTCTTCCATTACTCTTCCATCTCTTTCTCTCTCTCTTCCATTACTCTTCCGCCAATCTCTCTCTCCTTCTTTCTCTTCCATTACTCTTCCATCACTCTCTCTTCCATTAGTTTTCCACCTATTTCTCTCTCTCTCCTTACTTTTAACTCTCTCTCCCTCTTTCTCTTCCATTACTCTTCCACCTCTATCTATCCTTCCCACTCTCACCTTCTCTCCATTTTTTCTCTCAGTTAATTAAACAATGAACTAGTATTTATTCTACTCTCTCAAATAAACTTACCATAATGTGAATAGATTAAGTTTCATTACGATATTTTCGTGCACATTATGTATTTTATTCCATTCCTAAAAAAAATTTATTTTTGGTTACCTATTATTTTAACTACTTAATTAGTATTTTGTGAAACTAATATTTCTTCTACTGATTCTAAAAATCAACTCCAATTATAATTTGTAAATCAAGATTGGGTTAAGAGGAGCAGTAGCCCACAGGGCTAAATTTTGTCAGATTTATATAAATAAAACAATTAATCTCTCTTTCACCCTCTCCCTCTTCCAGTACCTCTCCTCTCATCCCTTCTTCTCACTCTCTCTCATATATTCTTGGCTTCTTGACTTTGCTAATTCCAAATTATTATGACAAATCTGAGATACAGATACTAATAGGGCAAAACTGTGGTTATAAATCTGGAAAGTCAAATTCAATTATTTCCCTTAACCAAAAATCAAAATCTTCCAAAATGTTCCTCCTAACCTACGTAATTGTACAACTAGTATACGATATTTTTCTCATCTTAAGCCTTTCTCTTAAAAAAATTGTCTCGATTTTTTTAACATGCCTGAAAAAAGATAATAGTATTGAGGACCAATTATTCGACCCTTAAAAGGTTGATGTGCTCTGTCGGATTAAGATTTTATCATCGAATATAGGGCGGGTAAGTCGCTTGGAAATGCCGAAGGGTTGTCTCGCTGTTGTTGGCAGTGCAGCATTGATTATGAGCACTTGAATACTTAAGGGACGAGTTGACAGCGATAATGGCAAGGTCGAAGGGCGAACCCGATCTCGGAATCAAGTTGAAGGGCGCTCAAGAGGAAGACTCCTTTATGCAAAATGACTTCCATTGGATCAAAGGCTGGAATCATGACCGTCGTTGGATGAAATAACAGACTCTGAAAAGAGCTAATGATTCTTTAGGGTTACTTACACCAATATATCGTGTTAGACGGTCTTCTGGTGCAAAAATGGGAATATAAACAGTCAATCTGGCACCAACTAATAGTTCTAAGAAGTATCCTTAAGAAAGTCTACAACCCACCTACAAGCAGTCATCTGAGTGGGTTCAAACGCCGGAAAAACTGCGAAATCGCTTTTACTGACTTCGCCAGAGTAAGGGCTGTGAAGTTTGGATTAGAACATGCAAGGAATGAAACCAAAAGATGTACCGGATGCCCGTGTCCAAAATCTTTTGACAGAGACATCCTGAGCAGAACATCCTGGCAGACTCCGTAGACAGGTGTTCGTTATACACATGGTCTGAAGATATGGAGTTCTCAGAGATCAAGGCACAAACTTCGCCATATCATCCACACCCTGACGGTTTGTTGGAGTTTCCAGGGAACATTGTATTTCATGAAGACTAGTTTCGTCAATGAGAAGCACGTTGATTAGGACTCGCCATGCTTTACAGTTTTTCGCAATGGATCGCTTGAGATGATTTTTCGCTGGCGGGAAACAGAGGTTTCTCACAGTACACATGTTACATATGTCCAAAAAAATCAGATGTCTGGATTCGGCAAAATACAAAGTTGCGACAAAAGATATGCGACGTTCGACGTGCAGCATCACACCAATCCTTCCAGATGGCGTCTGGCTTTGGGTACCGAATATGGAGCGGGGAAGAAGTTCCAAATTCACAAAGTACTACATTAATTTTGACAGATATATCCTACTGCCAACAAGAAGAAGAAAATAGAAGAAGGAAGAAGAATCCCTTGAAGAAGGCTTCTTAAGGCATGAGGTCATCCTTTTTCGTGGATAGGGGATAGTGTTATACCTCAAAGATTATTGGTAACCAAGAGATTGGTGACCGAACAAGTATTTTTTTTTTTTTTTTTGTATTTTGAGAACAATTATCAATTTCAAAAATCTATTTGTTTTGAGAATGTATTACACTATGTTGGAAGAACATAAAGAAGAGTAAATATCTAATTTGGAAAAAACAAGCGAAATTTGGGAAGAAGTTCAAAAAAAGAAATAAAATAAAAATAAGTCCACTAAGACTGGCTCTTGATTGAGCAGTTGGAAGTAATGCTAAAAGTTACATTTCTTATAAATTTGTAAATTTTTTTATGATAAATGTTTCTAAAAATGATATAAAATATGATTGGTAGAAAATTATATTTCACACCTAATATGTTGTGCATATTTAATAGTAATAAAAATAATAAAAGTTCAATAGTTCTTAATCTAAAAATCCACTCTCCATCATTTGATTTTAGCCGAATTTTGTTCCTTTATTTCAAAAATACTCTCTCTCGCACAGAAACCTGCATGTGTGTGTGTGTGTGTGTGTGTGTGTGTGTGTGTGACATTCGATATTAAGGGGGCCAAAATGTAAAAAAGATTTTTCAAATTTGAATTTTTCTAAATTTCTAGATGGATTACTAATTCAAACTAAAACCGCTAATTGGAACAAAAAGAAAAAGAGTAATCTTTAAAATAAATGTGTGGATAAATTTTTTTATTTACTTTTGCATAAAAATTTTTTTTTTTTGTTTTTCTTCCCGTGAATTCTACCCTTCACATTTAAAATAAGTTAAGTTTGGAAACTTTGCCGCGCCCAAAGAGGAACAATGAAGCCATTCACGTCAACAGTTCATTATCTACATGGTCTCCCTTCAAAGCAGAAATCGATTTTAATGTAAATTTGGCATAAACTAAAAGCAGCAAGTTATTTATTTTCCCTCTCTCATTTGGAAATATTTTTGAAATTGTGTAGGCAGCATAAAAATAAGTATGTTGAAAATAAATTTCATATTTATCCCCGATAAAACGACCCAAAGGTCAAATGTTTAGTCTGATCAAGATTTATAGGATTAAAATTATTTGTTATATTATATAGTAAGAGAATATTTTAAACAAAAATTAGAATATCAAAAATATAAATAAAAACCAAATTATAAATGTATGTAAAGTTTTTTCCGGGTTGGACCGTGTAAAGTTTTTGATGGTTGCCGAGCTTTCGCACATCTTGTGATGGCTTCTTCAGAGCTGAATAGAGAATTTATGGTCTCATTCTCTATTCAGCCCTGAAGAAGCCATCACAAGATGTGCGAAAGCTCGGCAACCATCAAAAACTTTACACGGTCCAACCCGGAAAAAACTTTACATACATCTGATGACTGTGGAAGCCTACGTGAACAAATTATAAATATAATCAATTAAATTACATTTAAACTATATCAGTATAACATAAAGAAAACATCCCATGAGATTTTTAAGAATAACTTAAAAGGTTGGGCGGGTTCTCTAACCTTAAAATATAGAAATCATAATAAAATAAAGAAAATGTGTCCTATATCAGTTTTACGAAAAACGTTAAAAAATAGACACAATAACTTAGTCCTAAGTTAATATTTGATATCCCACTCTGCATAAAGCTATTTATAAATACCTATAAATTCTTATGTTTCTTCTGTACATGCAGATCAATTTATATTCCAGCCATACCTTAAAATCATAAATTTTGGTAACAATTTATTCTTGTATTTCTGTTGTAAATTGTTATATTTTCATTTACTAGTCTACTGACAAGTTATTATTGTAAAATTTTCCTACACTTCACCTCCAGATTTCAATTTTATTTTCTATCTCTTTGTATTCCTCAAGTTAGGTACACTGCTTCCCCCACTCTTGGCATGTTTACCTTAGAATGTGAGCGTGGAAAATTATTATTCTCCAGTCAGAACCAACTATACCTCATCCATGAGTTCAGTTCTCATGTTCGTTTATTTTTAATTTTTTTTTTTTTTTTTTTTAATTGAAAGAAAGTAATTTTTAATTTTTCATGTTTTCCCAATATAAGAAGGCACACAATCATATGGTCCTAATTTTTCCCCCTTGACATTCTACAATTACTTCATTCCTCTTCCCAGTGCCACCGGAGACAATTAAAAGTTTTGCCCACACTTTCGGCTGCACTATATATGATTAGGTATCCTCTGTACATACATATACTTATTTATATATTCTCAAACTTCTTCTGTACATACAGATAATTATACATTCTTAGATTTTTTTCAATACACATAGATAACATATATTCCTAAATATCCTCTGTACATAAAGATAAATATTCTTAGATTTCTCATTTCCATTCAAAAGCCTATTTACTCCTTAATTGTTTAGGAGCTATTTCTTTCTTTTAATATAGAGATATTTTAAATTAACTAATATAAACTAAATGGCAAAATATACCTCCCTAAAGAGCATAGAAAAAAAAACAACACGTGAGTTATAACATTATACTGGCTGGAAAGTATAATTGGAGGGATATAGATGTATTCATTAAATCATTCATTATAAAGATTTTCCTAACATGACTTTAATGGCCAAAAGGACGATACGTCTTAAAAAAAGAAGATTTTCCTTAATAATTGTTAGAATGTAATTTAGCTAACTAATGATGAACAAAAAAGTAAAATAAAATAAAATAAATAAAGCTTCAGAGAGGAGCTGGACTGTGTTAAAGTCAACTAAAAAGTTTAAGGATTTTGCATTTGCCAGAAGTATATTATTCAGAATTTGGTATCCACTGGATCATTTTCTTTTGTTTAAAGCTAATTCTTACTATTAATATATAGATATTTTAAATTAACAAAACAGAATTTAAAAATTGTCAGAATGTACATTAGCTACCTAATGATGAACAAGAAGGTAAAATAAATGAGCTTTCTTTTATAAATATCCACAGCAAAAACGCCTTAAAGAAAATTACTTTCAGTAAGGAGCTGGGCTGTGTTTTAAAAAAATATCTTGAAAGTGATGCAAAAATTAAGCAATCTTTTGAATTATTACCTTACTAGAAATGGAAAGAGCAATTAGCATAAAGATAAATCCTTGAATATGTTTTTATTTACAAAATATTAAAAGTTGGAAAATTAGATAATACACCTGTAATAAATGCCCTCCTTCATATTCTTTTGGTACCTTAATATTTTTTCTTAATCTGTATTTATGAATAAAAACAGCAATATTTCTTTTATCAAAGTTAAGACAATTATCCAATTAGGTTATCTTCAAACCAATTTTACAATAATGATTAATTAATTAGGAGAATGAGGAAAAAGCCTATTTAAGAAAAAAAAAAGCATGAAGTTACCCATATTGTTGAGCACATATTGATGAGGGGTGAGGGGTTGTTTTAGAATACTGCTAATTCATAAGGGAAGTGGAGGATGGGCCCCCAAAAGAGGGGTAATTTATCGGAAATAACCCCCGGGGAAAAGTAGTGAAAAGCCTTATCAGGAAAAGCTGTTTGTAAAAGGCGGAAGGCCAAAGAGCCTCTGATCTTCCAGCGAGGACAGGGTACTCCCAGGGGGTGGGTCCCCACCTCTTTCTTCACTCACCCCCCACCCCTTGAGTCCCCCACCCTCTCTCTCGTGCTTGCCTCTCTCAAACTCCAATCTCCCCTTCTTCCCTTTATAATCGCTCTCTTTCTCACTCTCTCCAATCTTGGGCTACCTCTTATCCCCACCATCCAACATCACCTTTTACCTCTTCGTGTCTTTTTTCCCCCCCAACTAAGACCATCAACCCCTTCCTTCCTCTCTCTCACCCACATTCTCACCCCTCACACTTCTTTCCTCATATCCTATGTTACCTTTCCCCCCACCTTTATCCATTCCTCTCATTCCAGATCGTCTTTTTCTTTTTAACCTCCCCCCCCCCCCCCCCCCCCCCCCCCCCCCC
>KZ807337.1:385137-408859 GCA_000696205.2 Oncopeltus fasciatus | reverse complement strand
CCCCCCCCCTCCCTTCCATGAAAGAAAATTGTGTGGGCGGGTGGAGATAGATCACTGGGGGTAAGTAGATAAAATTATATAAGGTTAGGGGAAGATATTCGTTGGGAATCTCCAGTTCAACTGGAATAATTCCAGCCTAAAATCAAAAATGTTAAACGAATAGCTTTGGACTGATTTTAATGAAATTTAAAATTTGTTTTGCCCCTTTCTGCATAAAGGCTCTATATTATTAGAAAGAAAATTCCAAAGGACAAAAAAGACCAAATTTAAGAATCATACGACTTTAAGGGTATTAAAATTTTTAAAAAGCAATAACTTTTCGTCGTATATTACTCATTTCTCCTCAAATGAATGAATTTTAAATTCCAACAAGAGAAATCTATTAAAAAGAGAAAGAATTTTGATTGAGTTGTTCGATCAAATTAGCCATTTACTCTTTTAATTTTTTGGGGGGGGAAATTTGCTCTAGAATAAACAGCTTCTGCTTGAGTGTCTTTTTGAAATAGCGTAGAATTATTTTCAAAAATTATTCAGCCTTTATTTCCACATCTACCTTATCACAATATTTAGCGGCGTTTTTCTTTGAGGATAATCGTCAGATTTTCCACATCATATCTTATCTTTTCTTATGTGCTGTTGAGTCATTTTAATTTATCCTATTTTTACATATATCTTTTTATTTTTTATGTTTTTTTTATTTAATATTTTACTCAGATAATTAAATCGAAGGATTAGTATTCTAAAGAAGTGTTAGTGCAAGTGAACCCCTTTCAAAAGATTCTTTGATAATAAATGTTTTGTGTACACATAAGAGCTCAAATTGTAGGTGGGTCATAGTCCAGTAATGCCAGAAGAATAATTAAATAAATAAATATTAGAAATAAATTTGTAAATTTACTCATTTCTTTCATATCACTAAAGCAGCTTTTGATTTATTATTGTTTCATCCTGCTTGTCCATTTATTTTTAAATGAGTTTAAGTAGATTTTTTTTTTTTTTTTTTTTCATTTTCGGTTTTATCACGACTCAAATAGATCAACTCTTGAATTACTTAAGAAATGACAGTGCCAAATCTATCTTCATTTCGTAAAGACATTATGACGTCATCTCGTGTCGTCATTATTATATGTAGCATGATGTGTATCTCACTGTTTATTCTTATGACTCTTTAGTGGGTATTTTTTTCTTTATAAATTCCGAGTAATCTACACTTCTCGGCAGATTAAAATGAGTATTGAGGAACTTCCACACTCTCAATATATTAGAAATATCTATTTACTTTACAACAAATATTCATTTAATACAAAGAAATATATTATCTGCGACAATATATGGTAACGCCATCATGCTAGTAAGGGCTGCGAACTCAACCATACAGTCGGTGTACGAAAATAGCCTGCTAATTCTATATTAGTTTTCTTTTCATATATATTTAATAATATAATTATTGTAAGATTCGAACACATTATTCATTATATTATATGTTTTTTGTTGGGGTTTGTTCAAGGTAGATCCAAAAAAAAAAATACAAATCTAAAAAAATGTCTATTTTTTAATTATTTGCCAACGTTTCGGTTTACTTTGTAAGCCATCTTCAGGGCTATCCTGAAGGCGAGATGGAACGTCGTGTCACTAAGATTCCATTTTCATGACTGGTGGAATCTTGATGACATAACGTCCCGTCTCGCCTTCAGGATAGCCCTGAAGATGGCTTACAAAGTAGGCCGAAACGTTGGCAATAATTAAAAAATAGAAATTTTTCAGATTTGTATTTTTTTTTATCAACCTAGACCGAACCCCAACCAAAATCATGAATGAATAGAATATTTTAACATATCTAAATTAAATTTTCGTTCTTAAAATATAGAATCAATATTCAGTTACTCACTTAAAATGAAGCAACTGAAGGTTGAATGTAGCAAATCAGCACACAAGAAATAACAGGCACTGTTAGCAGGTGATAAGGGAAGAGATAAGTTTCGTTCGTTCTGAACTGATATTTCACTCGTTCTGAACTGATATTTCACTCGTTCTGAACTGATATTTCACTCGTTCTGAACTGATATTTCACTCGTTCTGAACTGGTCGACGTCCAGCACCTAACTGGGGAAGTGAGAAAGGTCGAAGATAGTGTGAACTCAAGGATTCTTGTTTAAGATGCAAAGCAATAACTCTTCGCCTGTCGAAGAATTATAGGGAACGGTTTACCGACCTAAAGAGTCTATTGGCCAATGAACTATAAGAACGTCATACAAGTGTCATACACTAATGGTCAGAATTTCGGACAGGATTTAAAATAAATATGAAAAAAAAATTGGGTTGTTTTATTTATAGATGTCAATTTTTCTATTTATAATGTATGCAATCATCAGGACAATATTGACGAAAGAAGTTATCACCATTTTTGGCCAAACCCTGATTATTTTCTTAAAAGACTCCTGACATCCAACTAATATAAGTCTTGTTATATATATATACCTTTTACTTATAACGGGTATAACGGGTACTTATAATGGGTATAACGGGTACTTATAATGGGTATAACCGGTACTTATAACGGGTACTTATAATGGGTATAACCGGTACTTATAACGGGTACTTATAATGGGTATAACCGGTACTTATAACGGGTACTTGTAACGGGTGCTTATAACGGGTACTTATAATAAATAATAAATGTTGTATAAGTCATCCATCATCCAATCCCTTTGTTGCCGCTGACTATAAGTGTTCCGTGAGCCAGAATAACGGATATACCTAATATACCCCTTAAGTTAAAAGTGCTCAAGAAGCAGCAAAGATACTGCCCATAAATAATGTCCAATATTTATACATTCTGTCCATAAAAGCTGGGAAATTATTCAAGAATAGTGTCATGTCTCCTTTTTGTCGCTTATAATTGCAAAGTAATAAGCCAGAACAGTCTAGTTGGATCTACAGAAATCAAATAGGATTGTACTGTCCACAAGTGCTTAGAAATAATGCACAGCCATTAATAAGTATAACTTCTTTGGTAATTCGCCTCCATTAAATCTGTTGAATTCTTAAGCTCAAAGCATATATAAAAACCAGCTGGATAGTATCTTTTTACAGTTTTTTTTTTTTTTCAAAATGCTTTCCATTGGCATTTATAAACATGTCAATAATAGTGTTATTTCATAAGAAATTCATATCCTTTCGTTCGCGCTGCCAATAAAATCTGAGTGGTACACCTGAACGATAGATGTACTACAAACCAATTAATCAAAGAACGTAAAGGAACCAATCAGGAATATTATAATCTGACAAAATATTTTGAAAAGCTATTTATAAGTACTTAATTTTTTTTTATAACCTTTATTTACATATTACATTCTGTTAAAAAAAAATAAAAACACTTTGTAATTTGATTACAATGAATAGTAAAAAAAAAATAAATGACATTCAATGTCAATCACATGAGGAGAGAAGGTGACCAGTGACGCCACTCTCAAACTTAAAAATAAGGCAGGGATATTTTTCGATTTCCTCTTTCTCGTCATTAGAATTAGTTATAAGTGCAGAGTGATGAGTCAAATAAAGGATGTATTGATAGATATCTTATACTAAAATTGCTTAATGATCAGTAAGAAAGAATCTATGCTAACAGATTATACATAAAAACTACCAATTACTGCTTAGAAATTGGGAAAAAAAGTATTTTCCCCTTTCTAATATCTTGTTTACGCCATTGATAAGCGTTAAATAATTATTCAGAGCAATAAATACATCCTCAGAACCTCATACTAAAAGTGCATAGTGACTAACAAGGAAAAGTCTATGTCTATACTTATTATTCTTGAGTTCTATTAGTAACTCCAATTTCGGCCTAATACATATGCCCAATCCCTGTCGTCGGACTCCAATCCTTACAATCCTCCGCGGCGACTAAAACGGAGATGGCCTGGCGACCTCCTAGGCCTTAATAACTTGTAGGGGTAAGGACGATGGGCCACTTCTCCAGCACAGTGATGTTCATTTATTTATTTTATTATTATTTTTAATGTTATTTATGCATTTATTTCTTATTTATTTTGCGTTTATTTTTATTGTATATATTCTATCTCATCAAATTAAAAGTGCTTAACTAATAGACTTTAATAAATAAAGATTTAATTTTTTTTTTTAAATTTTGTGTTAGTGCTTTGAAATTAAAAAGTATATTCCACCTTCCAAAACTTTCTTTCGGCAAAATGATACACTAAAACGGTGAATATATCAGCAAAATCCCAAGGTCTAAATTACTTGGAAATCGGCCAAGAAGAATCAAGGCGGACAGATCTTTCAAAAGGGTTTTATGTTAATGATATGGGAAAAATATTATTTTACTTTTCGATTGATTCGTTAGCGCTCTTTAATATTCAAATAGTGTCTCTTTCTAACCAGCATTAAGCATTAAGGATGCTCCTGTACAACACGAAACTTAAGAAAAAAAGAGAATAAAACTATAAAAGACGTGACCAATCTTTCTCAGAATAACAGAATAAAGTAAAGGATAGTTATTAGTCCAGGAAGCTAAATAATGATAAGGCATAGACTTATTTTATCTTCTTTCCTGAAGATATTGTAGCTAGGTTATCGCGATAAACAGTAATTAAAAAAAAAATTTTCATCTTTGTTCTAAAATCACTTTTTTTTCTTTTACTTCCTCTCTTCATTTAGGAAGAGGAATCAATGCTTGCGAGACTAGAAGGGAACCCTTCAGCTAAGCCGGCACCCATGAAAATACTTAAAATTGCATACATTTAGCAGTCTAAGGCCAGTAATACACTGTAAGAGTCTTTCTTAATGTCTTTATTCAAAGTTTTCTTAAAGCTCGATTGAAGCGTTACCTAGCAACGTGGTTTGAAACTAGAAATCACTGATAATGGACTCTGAGCGGCGATTATATTATTTTCTACTTGCAGAAAAACTCTGCAAGCAAGAGCTTCCTAGATAATTTTCATGGTACATGAAGAACCTTATAATATATTAACAATTCTATATAATTTATTCACATTATTACTTCAGGAAGCACATCAGATCATTCTAGAGCTAATGTTAAATTAATCACCCTTTTATGATATACAGACAATGTAAAAAAAATAATTTATTAAAATTTTTTTTTTTCACAACTCCGTCATGAAAGAGCTGTGCAAATTAAGATGAATATTAAGTTTTTCATAAAAGATTGTCAATAATATGACTAATTATATCTTAAAAGCTAAAAAATGCCGATGAGGTTGACATACGCTCACCGGCAAGGGAAAGGTGTAGGGAATTGCGTAATGCTTCAAGTTAATTCTTAATTATCTTTCATATAAGCCTTTTGAAAAATGTTATAAAATGAATACTAGAAAATTATATTTCATTTAAGTTCTCTACGATTTCTTATATTATTTTTCTTTTGTCTTAATCGAAAATACCCTATCTCTTGTCCGAATAAAGAAAATTAATATAAATTTAATTAAAAAAGAAGCTGAAGCTTCGATTTGGCAATATAGTCGAAACCGATGGATAACTTAAAATTATAAAGAAAGAAAAAAAATATCTCTAGTTAATCAGATTAAAATATGGTTAAATTCAGAAAAGAGAGAAAGAGTTACAGTTGAATATTGGAATATTGTTTGGCAGATCTTCAGAGGGTGCCTTGTCTTTGCCGGAAGAAGTTCAGGAACCATCTCCTCGGCGCAAGGAGGCATATGGATTCAGCATTCTGCGAGTAGCAGTTCAATATGATATTTTGCTACTGAGAGACCTTACATGTAAGGCATTAAATGATTTATTTGGTAAAGGAACGGGGTGATATAGATGGTTGAACTCCTAACGATCAGAGACATGCCTATAACGCTGAAACTAAGCTCTAGATGACGCTTAGCAAGTATGAAATTTTTAATAAAATCAGGGAGGGGCTTATCAGCTCTCTCTAGTGAAGCGGATAAAAGTTTTTCTTCGGAAGGCACTACTTATTGGATCTATACAGTAAAGTACTGTACATCTAGCTCGTTAGTGGATTTCAAGGGGTATCTGAGGTCATAGATTTCGCCTAAAAGTTTTCCGAAAGAGGATACTCTACGGGACCATTTGGTTGTAGAGACTGCCTTAGGATGGCAGTGAGAAACGATGCGAAGAGGTACATTGGTAAGAAGAAAGATAATTTAAAGTTGTTACTTACAATAGAGAGAATACAGTTTTTTTTTCTAAACAAAGAAATCCAAAATATCAGGAAGGCGGACGGCGTCCGTGAGTTTGTCAGTATGAGAGATTGAACTATGTGGTGCTGAGAACGGTCACTGGAGTTCCCCTTTAATACAGCTGTGTTCCTAATTAAACTCCCCCAGGGAGGAAACGTTGATTTTATAGGAGACTTTCAGGAGGTATCAAGTATTCTTTCTATGGCTTTGTCGTAGTGACTTTATCAGGGAGATAATACTATGCGGAACAGCTGAAGAAGTGGAAATAAGGATGAAGAAGAGGTGAAAAGAAAGTCTCTCATGGAAAGACATTTTATAATAGGCATGAAAAAGTGCGAATGAGTGAAGCAGTTCCAAGAAAACCAAAGTTATCCAAGGAAAACTTAACAAAGATGGACCTCAGAAAGGATTCATATAACTTAGATTTTCTCTCAGACATATATACATATAAAATAGAACATAGTAATTTGAAACAAATAAAATATTACATTCTCGGTGAAATTAGTCAAACTTTGTCAGATAGAAAAAGAAATGTTCGTTTATCCTTGGGTATATCTTTGAGTTCTATATGTATGTGTGTATGTATAGGAGAAACAAATGTATATAGAACATATATATAGAAACATAACAACAAATAAAGATATATTCACAAAGAATAAAATTCAATAAGAGTATTTAATTTTTGAGAAAGCATGTCAAACTTATTATAAGAAGAAACTATATGAGTTAATTATAGAAAAGAGATAAAAATAAATTATGTAATAACTAGAAATGTATATTACTTAATAACGTAATAAAAGTTATAAAGACTTCATAGAAACCTATGTGATCTATTTAGAAGGACAATTCCAGCCAGGGTTTTTTTTTAAATATTTGTTAAAGTTTGACTATTAATATATTTTCAATATAAATTACCTAACTAGTGCACAAAAATAATTTTCAAAGAATAATGGTCATTACTAGCTAGGACTAGTTTTGGTTTCAACGAAGCTATTTAATTTAAGCAATACAGGAAATTATAAAACACTTACAAAAAAGATAAAATTCAAACTGTACTTCGTAAGACCAGTTTTTTATCAGCACTGATGATGTTGCCATCAATCCCGAAAGCTGCATGTAAATAAAAACAAAATAATCTGTCAAATTAGTGTCTTATCTCCCCACTGTTATATGTTAATGAACAGGTTTCTATCAATAAATGAAATTTAGCTTTAAAAATGAAGCAAAATCAAATTGTTGAAAAAAATTATATTAACTTTTAAATCCACAATATAATTTTTGTTTATAAAACCAAAGATAATTATTGTTTATTTAAAGAAAGATCAGCATTATTTAACTTTCACCACAAGAGATATTCGACAGCAGCAACCATTTACCTTGTAATTCAAAACACAGAGAAGACATCATTCTAGGAGTATGTCCAGTACTAGAACAATTCCACATATGCTCAAAAAAATAGTAAATTTATTTTATTTTATTGAACAGTGTAAACTAATGCTCTTTAATAAATTACAGAAGGCCGTCTCTATGGATTACCGACTCACACTTCTAAGAAAATTTAACTATTCACATATAAAAGAGGAAACTGATTTATATTTCTTCAATACCTAATCTATCAATAATGACTGATATATTTTAATATTCTACATGCTCGCTTAACTCTTTTTCTATGAGAATTATAGCTATTGATATGAGCTTCTTTGTCCATGTTTTTGTTGATGAAATAAAGATTTATTATATATAATTGAAAATTATTTTTTTAGAACTTTAGTGTTCTATGGGTCAATCATATTTTACCTGTGTAGGTTGAAAGACGTTATATATGAGGTGTGGCTATTAAATTACGAGACTGGTGCTGCAACAGAAGAACTACGCATGCGCCAATTCTGAACGACCGACAGATGTGTAGCGTAAAGCCTTCTCTTTTGACTAGAAATCAGTTTGGCCGTAACCTTCGTTTATGTAAGAGGTGTTAGTTTCATTTTGTCAAAAAACTTCTGTTTTAAGTAGAGCTTAACTCTGCATTAAGTAGAACAACGAATTGTCGTGAAATTTCACATGAAGTTAGGTAAAACCCCTTCTGAAACTTATTGTTTATTAAAAGAAGTTTATGGCGATGAATGTTTTATCATGTGCGCATGTTTTTGAGTGGTTCAAGGGTTTCCAAGATGGCTGAGAAGACGTTGGAGATGATGACTGCCCCCGTCGGCCTTCCACGTCCAAAACGGATGAAAATATCGAAAATGTCGGTCATCTGGTTCAATCTGACCGTCTCTTAACTGATTGCTGAAACTGTTGAAATTGACAAAGAATGCAAAGACAAATTTTACATAACAATTTAAACATGCAAAAAGATGCAAGAGGTGGTGCCTAAAATTCTCACAATCGAACAAAAAGAAGCTCGTAAAAAAGTGTCTACTGACACTTTAGATACCATTAAAAATGTCCTGCACTTCTTGGAAAGAGTCAAAACATGTGACGAGTCTTGGTTTTTCCCTTACGATCCCGAAACAAAACTTCAATCCTTACATTGGAAGGGTCCAACCTCATCGAAAGCTAAAAAAGCTCGAATGAGCAAATCGAAATTCAAAGCGATGATGATCGTTTTTTGTCGACATTCACTGGGTTTCTGAAGGTACACAATACTCAGAAAAGTAAGAAAAAACAACCCGAATTGTAGAAGAATGAATCATGGGTTCTCCATCAAGACAATGCGCTCACAATGCCTTGTCTCTCAAGAAATTTCTTGCCAAGTACAACATCCCAGTTTCAGACCATCCGCCATATTCGACTGATTTGGTGCCACGTGACTTTTCTCAGTTCTCCAAGGTTATACCTGCAATAAAAAGAACAAGATTTCAGATATTAGACGTGAAAGAAAAAGGCTTCACACTCTACTTTGAACAAGGGAAAATTCTCATGGAGTTTTTCTTTCGCCAAATCATAGGCCAAAACGTCTTGGAGCAGCATTAAGGGATACAATTTTATCTTATAAATGAATGTCTTCATTGGGGCTTGTCTTCATCATATATTATATATATGGTATATCCGAGAATATGAGGCAGGTGATTGAAGAATGTTCCACTGACATATTAAGGGTGTTCAGATGCATTTCCTGCTTAAACAGTTGAGATAAATTAAAAATGCAAAAGGAAAAATTGTTATTCAATAACTTCTAGTCACAGAATTGTTCTCTTTTTCTCAGATTGGAGTCCACGTCAGGAATCATGGCGTCCAAAAATAAGGACCTGCAAATAACCTCCATTTTTATATTTTAAAGGGAATAAAAAGTTATGAAAGAAACCAAAACCCACAGTTGGATAATTTGGAAATTAAAGATGCCAGGTCATTTCAAAATCATTTCGATTTTTAATTTAAGAACAGTCACACATTCAAAAACTTATCGGACATCGCAGTCAAAGCGTACAGCACAATGTCATGCATAGTCTTTTGGGGAGTCCTCAGCCCCTTCGAAGCACTGTACAGTTCTATCATAAGGTAGTTTAATGTCAACAAATAACTAACAAAATTACTAACGGATAGATAATGAGTTCTGTCCAATTGCTGATAACAAAGTTACAAAATTCTTTA
The DNA here is from genome assembly GCA_000696205.2 of Oncopeltus fasciatus. NCBI lineage: Eukaryota > Metazoa > Arthropoda > Insecta > Hemiptera > Lygaeidae > Oncopeltus > Oncopeltus fasciatus. The sequence continues at coordinate 399,077 of KZ807337.1, read as the reverse complement.
TCACTGAATTATCTTTGATAATTATCTGGAGCCTCATTAGCGCTTTCTGACTCAATACAGGATTAATTTTTAGAAAGAACTGCTGTTAAAGAAAATTACAGGTTTCCTTCAATTCCCAAAAGGTGAAAAATTGATTATTTCTCTTGGTTATTACTTGTCTCTGATTCGAAGAAATAGATGTTTCCATCTAACATCATGGATGTTTCCATCTCTTGAATTTCACGAATTCCTTAACATTACTTTTATAGTAGCCGAAAAACTGAAATATAAACAATTCAGTCCAGGCATAGTTAGGGAAATTCGCTTCGTATTAAATTTTTATGTGTATGGAGTTTGAAAATTTGAAACTATTCTGCCTATAGGGATTTGTGGATATTTTGTTTCAAACAAGTAAATATACCAAAAACTTTTTTTATAAAAATGGGAATAAAACAAAATTATTAATATCTATATTATTAAAAGTCTATCAACTTATTTAACTTTGGAAAGAGCAAATAAATGTACTGGAAATTTTAATAATTTTTTAGCACATAATTTATTTCAATGACTAAAAGAACTCTGCTTCAGATGGTGGAGAATAAATTATGGAATTTCAAAATTGTCAACTTTATGTAAATAGCTTGTATGTAATAAAGTATCCTAAGTATATAAGAGTGAATAAAGCATTGTTGATGGGATAGAACAATTTAATTATGGATAAAAAAAGTTTTCTTACAATTGAAAATTCCTATCTTTACATATTTTTTAAAAATTTTATACAGTTGAGTTTTTTCTCACAACTAAGATTTCATAAAGAAAAATGACTAATATTCTTATAACCCACTATATCGTTAATAGTAAACCTAAAAATATGGCTAAAATAACATATAAGTGTGTGTGTCTATTTTAGATTCAACAAAGTAGATGCATAAGAACCTCCACCATTATAATATATATATTTTATCAATAAACAAATGTATATTCAGTTTCATTACTCTAAACTAAATACAACACACACTGTAAGCATTGGCTGTAAGCTACCAGCTTATTGCCAAGTAAAGCTCAATTTATATTACTCAACATAAGCAACAAGTGAAATTCTGAAATAAATTGAGTATTAATAACAGATGAGAAACTGCAAGATTTACATTACAGTTCTCTTTTATTGGGGGGAGAAATCAGACACATGTAAGATTATGTTTAAAAGCTCGAAAAACAATATGAGTGGTCAAAATTGAAAAAATAAAAAAAAAGTTCAACCAACTTTTACGAAGTAGAAGCTTTTACCAGGTTGAGTGATTAACCAATTAAAATTATGGGACTGAATTCTACAGGAAAATGTAGAATTCTACCCAATTAGACTCTACAATGAATTTCCTAGAAACAAGGAAAAAATATAAGTTAAATGGGACTCTAGACAAAATTCTATTGGATGAGGATAAAGTCATCGACTCAGTAATGAACTTTCTGAAAGAGGGCAGGCTATTAAGTCTTATCTAGATGCATTTTCAGTATGCTTCTATTCCATTCCCTCTCAATTTTTTTTTTCTTATAAATTTCCAAGTACAAAGAAATTACGTTAATGACCAAAGGTTGACCCGCCATAAAAAAAAAAAAAAAAAAATTTTTGATATTAAAAAAAAATTATTTTCTGATATTAAAAAAAAAAATTTCTGATATTAAAAAAAAAAACAAAAACAAAAAAAACATAAAAAATCATATGTTTATTAATAAATAAAACTTGTTATAACCTCACTCAGTTAAATTGTAAAAAATTTGAGAATTCTTAAATGACAAAAGCCAGTACATGTAATTGTTCTTTGATATACTTATTTTAATTATTTTTTTGTATTTTTATGGGTTTGCTTGTATAAGTGCAATATATATTAATTTTTATATGCTCTCTATTTGTATATACATTCAAATTAATTTTATCGTTTTTTTAAAAATTATAGTGGCTTTTAATTTTAAATATTTATGTTTTATATATTTGGTACAATTCAGAGCTTATTTAGTAATTAGCAATTAATGATGTGTCTATTTTTTCATGTATATGGACTTCTGTAAATAAATCATTAAAATTTTTGTAGGTCTATACTTTGCAACCTATTTGACATTGCTCATCAGTTTGCACTTAGAAACACCACTGAAGAAGGCTGGCAGTTCTTATTCTTGCAGAGAGAAGGGTGTTATGACTGCAGGGGAGGCATTGGCATGGAATTTGTTAAACAAGAACACAAAGAAAAAATAAGGGAGTAGTTGAGAGGGTAAGATAGGGAAAAAATCAAGAAAAAAAATGGTGGAAAGTTTGTTTTTCATTCAGTAAAAAAAAAAATGCTGTTATTTATTGTACTACTTAGACAAATTTAATTCTAATTGACCATAACTAAAACTACTTATATTTTATTTAGTAGGGTTATATGTGTATAATTAGGTTCTTCTTAGCAGCAAATTAAAGGAAGAGGGGTCTATGAAAGAAGGATATGGAGTATGATATTCCATCACTAGAGGAAGCAGAATCAGAAGTGAAGAAGAAAAATTGTTGTTGAGGTTAAAAAAAAATGAGCACTTAAAAATTGTCTTTATTAAGACAAGATGAAATAGGTGTAGGATTTCTTGTAGAAAACCCAGCACAAATAATAGAAGCTACAGCAGAGGTGATAGCTCATGACCCACCAAATTAAATTTCAAGTAGAAGAGTTATACAATTCCACAGACAACTCTGATAACAAAGAATGGACCCCAAACAAAATATTAATTCAAAGCTAACTTTATACTATTGGTCTGATATGTGTTTATAATATAAAAAAGTGTCATAAAACCTCAAGAGATAAGTAATCATTATGTTATTGAGACACGTAATCTAATTCCCCAAAAAAATTATTCCATTAAAAAACCCAAATTCTTAATAATTATTTATGCAGACTTTTAATAATTTTTCAATCAGATTCATTGAACATAAATATGTTTTTTATACTGTTAGTTTTATGAGGCTAAAAAGGAGTAAGCAGTTAGTTCCCACAAAATATTCCCTTCTACATTTTTATTATTTTTCAATAATCCTTCCATTCCCCCTACACACAATATAAGGCATGCAGAGAAATGTGAATATTAAAAGGATATTCACTTCCTAAAACCATAACTGATAAGCTACTACTTGACATAAGTTCAACTATTCATATGTTTTGGTCAAAAATAATAAAAATAAGGGTACTGTGAAGGAATTTATGACAGAGAATCTCGAGTGACCCTCAAGAAAGCATAGAAATAAATTTCTTAAGTTGGTAGTAGGACTATGAATAGACCTATCAAATATAACTGGAATTATCATACACTATACAAATACTAAGATTCAATAGATTGAGGTTAAAATATTTCAGCTCTTTAAAAAAAATAAATTTTATTCAGATAACTTACAAGCTGTAACTAAAAATATCAACATAAACTCAAAAATAGGCAGTAAGACTAGGTACATTAGATCTAATAATTTTTTACTCAAGTTTCTCACTCCTTCTTTTCTTAAGAACACCAGTCAGAAAAAATTCTCCAGCTTTGTATGAACTTCTAACAAGTGGTCCACTAATTGTGTAAAGAAATCCCATTTTCTTTCCAGTTTCTTCCCAGTGTTTGAATTTTTCAGGACTCACATATTCCACAACTTTCAAATGTCGTTTAGTCGGCTGCATATATTGTCCAAGAGTAACACAGTCAACTCCGGCATCTCTCAAGTCCTTCAGTGTTTGTTCTACTTCTCTGTCTAGCTCACCCAAACCAAGCATAATTGATGACTTTGTAATAAGAGATGGATTGAAATCCTTGGCAGCCTTTAAAACAGCCAATGTCTGTCTGTATTTTGCCCTTGTATCACGAACAAAAGGAGTAAGAGATTCAACAGTTTCTATATTATGAGCATATACATCTAACCCACAATCTACAATTATTTTAACACAATCTAAATTACCTCTGAAATCAGGAACCAAACATTCAACAAGAATTTCATTATTCTGTTTTTTTATTTCTCTGACAGTTTCAGCGAAATGATTGGCTCCACCATCTGGCAAATCATCTCGATCAACAGAAGTGAGGACTACATAATCTAACCCCCATGAAGCTAAAGCTTTAGCTGTGTTAAAGGGTTCATTTGGGTCAGGTGGAGGAGGATTCTTAGCAGTTTTGACAGAGCAAAACCTGCAGCCTCTAGTGCAAGTGTCACCAAGAAGCATAATTGTAGCAGTTGATGTCTCATGTTCTCCACCACCCCAACATTCACCAATATTTGGACATCTTGCCTCTTCACAAACTGTAAATAGGTTTAGGCCTCTTAACTGTTCCTTGATTTTTGAATAGTTCTTTCCCATTGGAATTTCTGTCTTGAGCCAAGGTGGAAGGCGCAGTCTTTCGGTTTGCCCTTTGTCTCTTCTAAGTTTTCCTTGATACTCCTCCCAGTTTCCTTTAACATCAACATTTTTCTCAATGAATTCTTCAAGACTAGGACCGGATGCTAGCTTAGCCTTAATTTTTTCAGATATATGTCGTTTGAATTGCAAATTCACAAGAGCCTTACATGTACTTTCACAACTCCAAACACAATTAAACATTTTAAAGAAACGAAAATTTAGATGAGTGGACTAGACGTAATCAAACTGCGTAAGAGTTACGAGATGAACATTTCAAAATAGATTAAAATAACCTTCACTCCCTAAAACCATAACTGGTAAGCCACTACATGACATCAGTAAGCCAGGTTATTAGGGAAGGCTCTATGGTGGTTTCAGTCGTTTGAATGTTTTCTTTTTATTCACGTGCAGTAAAATTTTAATATTTTAATTTTAACTCTTTAATTAATTATTTTAATTTTCATTTGTGGGTCCATTTCTACTTTCATAGTATATTTATCATCTCACATTGATTTTATTATGGATGATTCAGATAAAATTCCCTCGAACAGTGAACTTGTAGATTCATTGATTAATGACTTCAAAGCTACCTGTGACATAAAGCCTAATGAAGACAGCCAAAATAAGCCTGAATCTAAACCTTCTCCAAAGGAACCAGATTTTTTAGAAGAATCTTTTCCTGATAAGTGTCCATGTGATGTTGACAGTTCTGAAAGTGATAAAAATGACACTTCAAAAAAACCTCACTCAGAATATTTCATTGATGAAGAAGAGCTAAAGACTAGGCAAGAAAATTTATCAGAGGAAGAATTGCTGGTATATCTCAAACCACTTTTTATTATTGATTAACTTTGAAGTTTCCCTTTCGTAAAGTTTAATAATCCTTTATTAGTTGACATTTTTTTGTAATGAAAATTTTAATCTGGCCTATTACTGTTTGTATATAGTAGAATCATGGACAAATTATCAAAAATACAAATATTCCTTGTTCTCTTAACCATTTGATTTTAATATATTTTAAGCTAACAAGTTATGCTAGTTTAGAATATATTTATTTAGGTGTCCTGTATCTGAAAATTCTGTTTTGCTATAGATTATTATGTTATGCATAAGCTGAATGATCTAATGATTTTGAGGAAACTTAATACATTTTCCTATGAGTTTAAGAATCTTCAAATACAAATTTATGTACTGTAATGTAAAAAGCTATATACAAATGTAATTCATTTTTTCATGTTATTCTTATTTTCTGCTTGCTTATGAGTTAAGCTGTTAAACTGTTTGTCTCGTAAATATCACCCCTTGTTATTTTTGCAAAGAACATTCATTCAGGCATTTTTTTTCTTCATGTGTTTCATGTCAAAAACTTCTCAATTAAAGGTATGACACATTATGCTTACATACTTTTCAATTTGAATCTAATGTTTCTTTAACAATTCTCCCTACAGAATGTTAGTTCATATCTTAGTATAAATATGCTCTAGTTGGATTAATAATATTTATATAAAAACAAATTGGTGGATACAAATTTATATTTTTCCTAAAGTGTCAATCTGAATTTCATGTCATTTGCATTCATTTTTACAATTAGGTTTATTGAATTATTAAAGGCTTATTGAACTGTTCGATCTAAACTTTTCAATAAGTTATAGCTCCAGATAACATTAGGCTCTTTAGATTAAAAGGCTAGACTTGGTTTTCTTTCTTATCTTCATCATTAAGCATAAAGGGATTTTATACAGTCTCCATTAGTAGTAACTCTAAACTTCTTTCAAATTCCTTTATTTTTTTTCTGTATTGTCAAAAGTTTTCTCCCTCTTTGTATTTAAGCCTAATTGAATATCTATTGGAAGAATAGGTCTTCATTGTGGCCTTTTAGAATGAACTTGGTAAAATTTCTGGAAAGTAACCTGGAAGGATGTACTAATGACATCTGAAGAATAATCCATAGCAAGCCACATATAACTAATAAGCTTCATGAGTTTCCTACTTTTAATTCTATGATTCCTAATATTTTCTCCATACTGTGAATCCACACTTTAACTGTGGATTTCAGGTCACCTTTGAGTGAAAATGAACCGTGCAGGTTCTTAGTGGAAGCTTCCCATCACATACAACTGGATATTCTAGTATTGGTATCTTACAAAAATGCACGTATATAAAAAAAAAAATAGCTGGCTCAGCTTCCTGATTTTAGTCAGCCTAATAATATAGCATTTTTTTAATGTCCCTTGAGAGATGTTTGGATAAACCTTAATCTAACCTGCCACAAAACTGTTTTACACTTTGTGACACAAATTTAGCTTACACATATTTTTTTTTTTTTAAAGTGATCTGCCATTCCCAGTCACAAAAATTTTTTTCAGAGGCAACTCTCTCACTCTCTCTCTCTCTCTCTATCTATCTAAATTGGCAGGAAGAGGATATATATCCTATTTCAATAAATATAATCTCTCTTTCCCCCTCTTCTCTCCTTGCTGAACCTAAACAATCAGTGGACCTTGATTATGCTTGAGAATCGTTCCCTTTACAGTGTTATTTTTTAGCTCTATAATGGATACTTCATACTGAATAATTTACTTAATTTATGAAGTTTTATATTTACTTGAATAACATTTATAACATTTTGGCCACTAGGGTTGTTCTAATTTGTGATTTTTTGTAAACAGGAATCAGTCATAGGGAATCACTTTATGTATGTTAACCAGTATAAATAAAACTAATTATTCTTAATTTTAGAGGCTGAAAAAAGAAGCAGATGAATTAAAAGCCAAGGGAAACGAGCAGTTTAAAAGTAAAGAATTTAAGGATTCAGTAGAAACTTACACATCAGCACTGAGAACTTGTCCTTTAAAATATACCAAAGAAAGAGCCATTCTTTATGCAAACAGAGCAGCAGCAGAAATAAAATTGGTATGTTTGTGTTGCGTACATGTGTGTTTATAAATGTTTCTATAATGTCAATTTTAGATATTGGTGATTTATTTAGAGTGTAACTGTAGGTGTGGGCATGAACCCAAATTGTACTTAATAGTGTAGCAGGGTCAATATCACAACCAATGTAGTGTTATCCTGTCTCCAAACTTACAAAAAAATCTACTGTATGATACTAAGGTTATAAAATGACTTATTTATAAACAACTAATAATTACTTAATATTAATTGTGTACTTATTTAAGCTATTGCCTTTCTATTTAGAAATATTTTGATGATCCCTTGCATGCTTTCTAGCTAGCACTAGAAAATGTTTAATAGTTGCTGCTTTCCTTGAAATTTAGAGTGTTAAAATTAGCTACTGGACACTAGTCCAGTTACTACTAAGTAACTTGTAGTTATCATTCATACACTACTACCCATGTACATTTGAAGTTTTGCAGCCTAGTCTCCCAAGCATGTAGCATATAGCTTTATTCATATATTTTTTATTGATTAAAAAAACAAAAAAAAATGTACCAAATTAATAATAACATATTTTATCAAAAGGGGTGTATCACTAAGTAGTATATTCAAATGGAGAATTTTTTGACCGCAGATATTATTATTAGATGATTATAGTTGGGGTTCGGTCAAGGTAGATCCAAAAAAAAAATACAAATTTAACAAAAGTGTATTTTTTTAAAAGATTATCTGCCAATGTTTTGTCTTACATTGTAAGCCATCTTCAGGGCTGTAGATATAAAATTTCATGAGAATACAATAATAATTGACAATATTATAATATAGAATTACCATAATGCTCTCAAAGTCAAATGTGTGTTCTTCATGAAAAACATGTTAGTGAGGGCAGTTTTTATTAGTTTATTCTTTATGTCATTTTTATGGTTATTGATTCTACCTGAAGTAGGGTTTTTTGTTTGTCCAATGTAAGAACCATGGCAATTAGGTGTGGAACAGGGAATTTTGTAGACGACACTAATTCTATTAGGAAGGGAGATAGGGTCTTTGAGGATGGTATAAATAGATTTTAGTTTGTTGTTCGTGGAAAAAGAAAGCTTAAGGTTAAGGAAAGTTTTTCTGAGAAATTTCTTAATATTTTCAGAAAGTTTTGGAATTAGGAAAGAGAACGGAAAATGAGGTCATTATTTTGGGGGAGGGGGATAGTTGGAGAAGTGGAAATAAAAAATAATTTACAAGTTTTTTAATGGTGTGAGTAGGAAAACCATTGGACAGGAGGATGAGTGATCTGTAGATGAGGTTTTTGGCCACATTAATTTTTTGATGATGAGGGTGAGATGAGTGAAGTGAAGGAGACGACCTGAATATGTCTGTTTGGTATACTAGTCAGTGGAGATAGAGGCATTGGTGTCAAAATAAAGGTGTCAAGGAAGGGGAGTTGTTAATCAGATTCCATTTCAATATTAAATTTTAGACGAGGGTGGTATGAGTTAAATGCAGTAAGGATCTGGAGAATTTTTTCTGGATTGAGAATGAGGAAGAGGTCGTCAACATTTTTTTAAGGAAGAAAATGTCGTTGTGAAAGGGGGGAAGGATAGAGTCTAGGAAGTCATTAAGGGTGATGTTTGAAATGTCGGGAGCAAGATTATTTCCCATAGCCAGACCGTTAATCTGGTTGTAGTATTTACCTTGGTAAAGGAGATAGCCTGATGTGCAGCAAAGGGAAAGGGACTCAAGGTATGTCGATCGGGATAGTGTAGTATGGTCTCGTATTATATTCCAATGTTTATCAATAATTTGAAGGGCTTTGTCTATAGGTATATTAGTGAAGAGAGATTCGGCGTCTAAGGATCAAAGAATGTATCCTTTAGGTATAATTAAAGATTCCTGCTGTGTTTTAAGGTCAAATGAGTATAAAAAAAAGAAATATATGTATCCAATTTATATTTTTTTCCTTTCGTTTATCTCCCATTCAACCACTTAGAGTCATTGAAAGAGGAGATATCTACAGATAACCACCCTATTCTTAATACCAAAGGTGCTGGGCAGGCTCTTATTACTCGACAAAGGATTGCCTTAACAAGAACTTGGTTACTCAAACCTGACTGCCTAATTTGGTAGCCCCGACCAGATCCATTTAGCCAAATCAGTGCCCCCATTTTTTTACCTAATTAAAATTATTTTCATTTTGAAAATGTGATGCAATTCAAGATATATACTGAAAAATGGGATGTTATAAAATAAAAATATCTTAATAAGAAAATAATTAAGTTACAATCATATATAATTTAATTATATAAAACCTTTTAATTTGTCTTTAAGGAATTAACAGAATGTGCTGTTGAGGACTGTTCTAAAGCAATAGAGCTAGACCCAAATTACCTGAAAGCTTTAATTCGAAGGGCCCAACTCTATGAAACAACTGAAAAGCTAGATGAAGCTTTGGCTGATTACCAGAAAATTTTAGAAATTGATCCTTCTCATACAGAATCCAGAGCTGCTTGCCAGGTAATTTCTAAACTCTCGATGACTCCAATTTTTATTTTTTCAATAATTAAGAAAAGTATAACATTTTTTAATATTTTGCATGTATACAATAACACACACACGCACACACACACATGTAAATTGTCAGAAATAGTATATTACCCTTTGGTGATAGCACAAGCACTAATCATATGCTATTTATTAATTCTTACAATTACATAATAATTAGTTTGCTATTAATAATTAACATCTCATATACAGATTATTGATGTATAATTTTCATTATTAAATTGTTTTAAAAATGTAAGTATGATAATAAGGTACCTGCTATTCTTACCATCTGCAAATTAAAGAATTTGATTTATTCACCATTTATTTATTAAATCTTGATATATTTTGCTATACTATTTCTTTTACAAACAATATAAAATGATTCATAAAGAATTCCTGCAAAAGGTTCACCCAAGGTTTATGATATAATAATAATTTATCACTGAAATAATATTGAAAAATATATTCTGCTATTTAGCAAAATAGAATCATTATAAGTGAGGGTTGACTTGAAACTCAGCACATCAATAATATCTAGTGGGCTTATCTTAGTTTTATTTAGTTAATATTATTTAATTTGGTTTATAGTTTTAGAGGATTATTTAAAAATTGTCCTAAAAAAATTTTAAAAATATTTTTTATGAGTAAAAGTTTTCTTGAAACCCTAAATGGTATTAGTAATATTTCAATGGTTTAGCGATCGTTCTATAAATAGCATTCAATCCTTTTCATATACAGTCTCCTCGATTGATGGTTTTGCGGGTCCTGAACTTCAAGTCACTAGGCAAAGTTCTTAACTCATTCAAGATCGATTTCACACCGTGTGTGCTTGAACAGTTATCACGTATTCTTTGTGTACTAGTTGTCAAAATAAGATTTTTCTTGAACTAATAAAATCTGTAAACAAAATTTGGTATTGGTTTTACTCTGTTCCAAAAAACTAAAAATTATCTAAAGCCTTTCTTACATGTAAACTACTATGAGTACCATGCATCGCAGGCTTAAGATAATAAGTTTCATTTAAATAGTGTGAATAGAAGATTACACACAGGCGGTATAGGCTTAAGATAATAAGTTTTTCTTTCCTTTGACCAATCTTTATCTGTGATTAAGTAAGAAATATGCTTCTACCAGTCTATTTTTACTTGGCATAAACCTACCAACAACAATGACGCTTAATAGTTCAGTCTTATAGAAAAATTCTCAAGTGATAGACAATTCTATAATTAGCCCCAAAAAAGTTAGATCCTAAGGCAGAAACATCAGTAATGTAAGAAGCAACTGGTGATAATGGAAGGATGATTTCATTTTGCAAGAAATAGTAAGAAGAATCAAAATTTGGTTTCATGGCTAGTGATAGTGATTTAGAAAATGAGGAAAATATTAATTTGAATATTGAACTGTTAGATGATACACAGGTTTAGGTTTTTAGAGAAAATAATTAGGACAATTGGGCTGTGAAACTGTGTTGAAAAAAATTGTCCTCTCAAATGGGATTTTTTTTATAACCTTTATTTACATATTACATTCTGTTAAAAATGAATAAAAAACATTTGGTAATTTGATTGCAATGAATAGTAAAAAAATAAATGACATTAATGAAAGTGTCATGAGGTTCTATGAGAAAAGGTGACAAGTGACACCACTCTCAAATAACAAAACACATATCATAATTATCTTTCAACTACCACAAGAAATATACAATGTTTGATATACTGGGGTTTGTTCAGAGAACTTTACAGAAACCTTTTGGAACTTCATTATAGGAAAGCTAAAATTTCTTCAAAAATATATTGGATCTGGTCATTAGTGAACACTGATCTTCCACTTGTACCCATTGAAGATTCAACTAGAATTTGGTTTTATATTTACCAAGGTTAGCCAAACAAGAGTATGCCATGTTCTTACATAATAACCATGTTTAACAGCCTCACTTTAGTTTCTTGTCTTAATCTTAACTTTTACAGCGTCCGTCTCTGTAGTCTTAACTTTTACTTTTTCTTATCATTTTCCAGCAATAATCCTTATAAGGTCTCATTTTAGAATATCCTAATTTCAGCTACCATTGATAGCAGAAAAACTAGCCCTTTAAAACATTTATTTTTTTCATCTTTTAAACTTTTCAAAATGAGTAGATATTGCTTAAGATTAATTATCATATAATATTTTTAAATGGAAACACATTTTTTTATCATTATGTAATTAATTATGTTACTAAAATTAAGAGAGAAAGATATCATATTTTACTGAAACACCTAAGATTTGTAATAAAAAAAATTCATCAAAATTTCAGATATTTTTTAAATATTTAGAATTATATACAGATTTTGATTAAATTTATAGAAGTCTACTGCTGTAAATATAAACGAACCCTCTGTTTTCGACTGATTCAAATATCTTCTTCACTCAAGGCAGTTCATATTCTCCAAATAAGGATTTAAATTAAAATGAATCATTGCAAGTTTTATTTCTTTCGGTATCTAAAAACAGTGGAATAAAGATCTATTAATGATTCCACTGTTCTTAGAATTTTTATTTAGTTTATTTATAGTTCATTGGCTCCAAGAATTTTAATTTTTTTTTTTTTCCTTTCTAGAGGTTACCAATACAGATAAATGAAAGAAATGAAAAGTTAAAGACTGAAATGATGGGTAAGTCCTTATTATCTATTTATGTTTTCTATGACATTTTTNTTGCTAGGGAAATTAAAAGACCTAGGAAATATGATACTTCGTCCATTTGGACTTTCCACGAATAACTTTCAAATGGTACAGGATCCAAACACTGGAGGATATTCTATAAATTTTAAGCAAAATTAATCTGATTTAGATTAATGTATAATATTATTTATTTTTAATTTGATTATCGAAATATATGTCAAGTTAAATCTGTCTTTTATAAATAAAAAAAAATTGTTTCTTTATTAAAATAACAAATTAAACTTATAATAAATATTATTTGGTTTATTGCTGGTCTATATTTTTATTATTATCTGGCCAAACAATTGTCCTTTTTTACTGCTTCCAGTAGAGAAGTTCACTGTGGTTGTTAATATTGACTAGATCCCCAAACTTACAGACTTTTTAGTGTGTACTTATAATCTTTAATCTTGAATTAGTTTCTTTTGTTTTAGTATCTAACTTATTTATTCACCATATAAGATTTTCTTATGCCTCCTCAAGGACTTCTTTTTGCAAGTCATTTTCTATTGTCTTATCCATTTTCAATCATCAGACAAAAGTTTTAGATATTTTCTCTAATCCTACTCAAAAGACACTGAAAATGATAGTATATATGTGTGTGTGTGTCAGTGCAGTGCTCTATAAACCAGTCTTCAATTCTTCTAAATGATATTTGGCTTGTCACTTTTGTATGGAAAAAAAAAAAAAAAAAAAAAAAAGAGAAAGAAAAAAGCTCAGTTCATTATTCACCAAACTCAGACAATTAGGAGTGGGGATCTCACTATTAGTTCATATTCTCATCTCATTCTTATAAAAAAAAAATTTCCTTCAGACTCGCTGTTTCAAGTTTATCTTAAATGATAATCACCTTCCTATTCAGCGTTATTCTCCATTTATAATTTTAGTAACAACATTTATAATTATCCACAGTGAAATGTTTAATTCTACAGTTAATTAAATAATCAGATTATATACATATATTAGCTGATAGCTTAACTATTCCCCTTAATATAATGTAAAACAAAAAAAAGGTATTTTGAACTATTAAACTATTAAGTTTTTAATATTTTTACTCAATAACCTTTTAGTTCTACTTTTCTATGTCAGTCATTCAAATGCAATAAGTTTGTTACTGAGAAATTAAGAAATTAAATATACTTGCTCTATTGGCTTCTGTTTAAAGAAACAGGTTAAAACACTTTTTTAGTGTTTGACCAATTAATTAATATGATTATTGGATGTCAAATTGTATTTTATTAATTAGGAATAATAAATTGGAAAATAATAATTTTTAATTTCAAATAATTACCCCTTCACACTCAATTTAAGAAGTCCCTTCCCACTTTTAAGCTTTTAATCCAACTTAAGCATAGCTGTTTTCAAAAAGGCTCAGCTTCCTCACAGGAGCAAACAGGTGGCCAATATGTATATGTATATGTATTTATATATA
>KZ807337.1:368189-380005 GCA_000696205.2 Oncopeltus fasciatus | reverse complement strand
TATATATATATAATCGAAATAATTCTAGAACCTTTCAGAGCATTAGCAAAATTGGATCATACAGAGAAAAATTTAACATTAAACCTGACTAAAAAAAAAATCCATCTTGAAGGTTTACTGGTTTCATTAAAAATGGTCTAAAACAAGAATAAATGACTAATTACACCATAAAATCCAAATGGATCAATGAATGGAGTAGTTAATAAAGCTAATTCTAGAATAAGTTAATAAAGCTGGCTCTAGGTTGAGATGAAAACATTCAACCCTCTTCATTACATTCACTCCTTTATTATCAACCTTCTTAAAAACGTTTACATAAACTTTGAAGAATTACATATATTATATTTCATGTATTATTTCTTAATACTTATAAAACTTATGAAATTCAACTTCATGGCAGATTTTAGTGAATAACAAGTGTCTTTAGTTTACTGAAGGAAGTCCAAGCAACAAATTTGGTTTCTTTATATTAAAATACAGCAGCCTGTCAAACCCTTGTAGTCACATTATTAAAGATCTTCAGTAATGGTCAGAAGTCACTTTCAAAGCTGTGAGGGTCTATATATTTTTCTTATAATAAATAATAACAAAAATATGATTTTAAGTTTTTCCCCTCTAAACTTTTCTTTCTTTTGGCTGATTTGAGTAATGAATGTATCATATTTTTAGTTTCTCCAATATTTGTCCAATGAAAACTTGAAGGAATTGAAAAAAAAAAGTAGTGTCAAGGGATGAGTAGTCTTCATTGCTGTATATTATTTAGGTGTCATTGTGTGATTGCCTGTTCGTTCGTTTATTGTGGGTTTTGTTAGTTGTTTAGGCTAAGTTTGTTGCCGCCTAGCTCTCTCTCAAATAATGATACTATACACTGCACTGATTTGGCGCATTGTAGAAAAATATCTTAATGAAACATTACATGTAGCTAACTTATACATTTCTTCATATCTTAGGTAGTTATTTTTAATAAGTCTCATTCAGAGACACTTATTATGCTGAATAACTTACCTTGACCTTCTCTTTTCTTCTACTCAAAATGTCATATCAAAAAGGTGAGTAGGGTTCAAAATTTTTTTACAACTATTTAAGAGAATTGCTGGTTTGCTCTTCCCCTGTCTAGTTACTCATAGAACTGAGTACTGGAAGTGTATAAGCTCTTCTTGTATATCTTCCTCTGATAACGACTGAGATTCTTTTATTAGGGTTTCCAAAAGACCGCAATTTATATCAGGGCTGCTATTGTAAAATTAAGCCATATTTCGAGTGTCCTCAATGGTTGGCAAATTAATTTTAAACTCCGTCATTTTAATAATATGTCAAACTTGGATTTGATAATAGCCCTTATATTGAGTCTAATTTTATGAACATCTTCAGAACTGTTTACTAGAAGTAGAATTTTGGAAATTTTCTGAGGACTGGAGAAGCCATTGGAATGGGTTGGGGCCTTAGCCGGGTTCTAGAATATTTGATTGAAGACAAAATGGAGTCTTCCATAACTATTGATAACTGGATTTTGAATCACAAAGAGGGTCTTTGATCAAGATATTGGTTTCGCTTACATTATGCCTCCTCAAAAGGTGCCCATCCATAAAGGTCCAGTTGACTTTTGAAGGTATTTCAGGAGAGTCCTGACATTACATTTGTAGGATCAGAGTTCATGTTATGACAGGGAGGAACAATATCTTGAAAACTATTGATCAAGCACACGTTAGCTGAGAAAGCTTTATTGTCTACACCATATTAACTTCGGGTAATAGTTAGAGGGTAGTTTGTTTTCAAGCGGAGCATTTTTCAACCCTCTGACAATTTTAGCAAACAATCTTAAAGCAAAAATTAAATTCTTGATTTCAAGACAGGACTTTGGTCACTCATTCCTAAGGACTGTCAAGAGTTTTCTAATGCTGTCTTGCAGTGATTTAAAAATGAAAAACTCAAAAGATGAATTTAAGTAAACAGAAAATAGCTAAGTTAAATAGTAAATTTTATTTTATCCATATAAGACAAAATTATTTTCAAAGACAAGATTGTACTAATGAAGGGATTAGTTCCAAATATTTCTATTAATGCTCCCCCAATATTCTCAACGTACTTAGCTAATCATTTTACAAGTAATATGTTGAGAAATCCTTGAAAAAAATATTATTATTTTTTTCTTCCCTACAAGCGTCAGAAAGTTAAAAAAAAAAAAAAAAAAAAAAAAACTTGTTTGACTGTAGAATAAGCTTCCCTAAAGGTTACAAAATTTGAAAAAGACTGGGTAGTTACCAGAATTGTCCAAGAATACATTTCGTTCTCGTGGTAGTGACGTCATATAGCAAACTTCGGTACTACGCCGCTAGGGTCGTTGCGTGACGTCAAATCCTCAGTAAATAATTTAGTAACTACTCCAAAACCTGTTAAGTCAGAACTTTGTTGCGAAAGTATAAAAATTAAAAAAAAAAGCTAGTGGGAGAATATTTGATTAAAGCACAGAACTGGAGAAAATGTAAAAAAGACTTACACTAAACATTATTAATCCCTCTCATGTTCAAAATATAGAAGAAAAGTCTGAAATGGAGAGTTTTTGACAGAAGAGATTATTAGTAGATTTTTTTTTTGCTGTTGGCAGATAATTAAAACACCTTTTTAAAAAATTTTTTTTTTTTTTTTTTTTTTTGGATCTACCTTGACCGAACCCCAACAAAAACATCTCCTAAAAAACGTATCTTTCTTCATAGACGATAGTAACAGATGATGTGAAAATCACTGCAGGAAATTTAGGAATAAAATACTTTTTTTTTTGTTTTTTTGAATATACAAAATCATTGACAACATGAGTCATTGGCTAAAAATTGACGATTTTGAAGATGAAGACCAAGTTAAACCTAAGAAAAAACCTGCTACCTTTGAAGATGTTTTAATGGTGGAGCCATCCAGACAAGATAGGTAATCCCAACGGTATTGCATATTACTTGTATATTTCAATTAGTTCGAACTGATAGATTAAACTCTTTTACAATATAACTATCTTAATATACATTGCAAGTTGCCAAACGTTACATAAAAAGGAAAAAATATTGACACTCATATATTTCTTCTTTTCTGCATCTAACGATTTTAAAGTTATTGAATAATAACCTTCTGAGCTGTTTCAATCCCAACAATTAAGATACTTCTAGCAGCTGTAACTCAGACTGCTCATTTGACGGCAAATGAAGAATAAATGTGTTGCTCCAGCGATATAACCTGGGGAAGTTTTTAATTAGTTTATGGATTATCTACAGCGCATGCGCGATTCCTTAAATGTCAGGAATTCCCCTGTACCTCGTTTTTCATACTTAAAGGCAAGGTTAGTAGGAATCTATCTATTCTATTGTTTTACAAGTTTTTAAATTTATAACCTTTTAAATTATAGCAAAAATAATTTTCTTCTGATTATTTCTGAATTCTCTCTGGCTAAGATGCATTAGCCTCGAAAGCGCTCTTTATTAAGTTAAAAATATATGTATGAACTGTGGAGATTACTGACCACTTCTCAATTATTTCAAGTACCTTTGATTGAGAACCTCCACCAGCCAACTATTATATAGAAAGGAAAATAATTTAGTAATCGTTGGGACACAAGTTTAGGTTCATGATAGGGCATGATTATTAGTTAAATTGAAATCGTGAACGCACCATTACAATTCCGCTAAACTACTAAGCAGTGGTCGGTGTCAGAGGGGAATGATATAAATGGAGATTATATATTCCAAAAAGTAAATATCTATTTGTATGAAAAGACTGTCAGAAAAAGTAAGTTAATTAATGTGCCGTTTAGGAGAATATTTCAAATCTGGTTTAAAGAAAGATGTGATTTGGGAAGAGAAGGGAAAATTTAATAATCATATTGTTAAAGCAGTTATTCATGTAGACCTCTTAGCGCTATCTATGCTTGTGAGCTTGTACTTTCATTTTATTTGTGCTTCCGCTGGATCGCGCGGCAATGCACTTCCATAATACATTTTCGCGCTAAAGTGATCTATTATTTTTATGGTTAAAATTTTTCTTTTTCTGGTGATTTAAACTATCGAAATTATCCTGACAATGGTGGTCGAATTTTGAACGCCGTTTTTGTTTTTTTTTAACCAAAGGAACTGCCGACAATCCAAGGAACACCAAAAATTGTGGTAAGTGGATTTTTAAATTATTGTTTCGCCATTTATTTGTACCAGTTTACCTTACGGCCCACAACTTCTTTTGTTTTGTTTGAACTTTCCATAAATGCTCCTAATCATATTCTCTTTTAGCAAACAAAAATATATGAAATGATGAACGGAAAAAAAAAAAAGAAAAAAAGATTTTGGACAAAAAGTTCTTGTGACTACGTGAAAACATGAAATGGAAATGCTAGATGTAAGGACTAGAACTTTCTCTTGCAAGATTGAACATTCTTTAGCAGGAGATATAGAGAGAATGAGCTAGAGGCGGTGCGTAGATAAAGAAACAATTAATTACTGCCAAAGTGGTTAATGTGTAGGATGCGGCATCCTAGATTAATGAAAACATAAATCATCTAAATATTTACCATAGGGAATAAAGAAAATATCAATTAATTAAAACATTATCTAGAGGTTGAGGAGATAAAATTGTAGACTTGTCTGTCAAAAAGATTTTTGTAAGTCCCAAAGCTTAATCCGAATTGTCAGAATTTTTTAGAATTCTTTACTTGTTCTCTTGTTGAGATCCAGGTTCGTGCCCTGGCTGGGACAGTTCGATTTTTTATTCTATTCCCTAACATTTAATCGTTAAAAAAAAAATTTTACTCGCATTTAACATTCATGAAATTTCCTTCTATCTTCCTAATTGTCTGACTTCCCTCAAAACAAACTTAGTATTTAGTTTTACATTTAAAAGTGACATTTCTTTAAATTTCATTAGAGAAAACAACTAATAACAGCTTATAAACTGCAAAATAAAAATTTTTGGTACTTCCACCCCTAATTGTAAAATTTTGCTGTACATATCCAAAAAAAAAAAATTAATAAATAAAATAATAAATTAACTATTGTCCATTATTATCTAATATAATTTGTACTAGAAAAAAAAATTAATTTTGTATAAATATTTATTGATTCCAATTTTTTTTAAACTAAAGAGAACGCCAGCTACAGCTAAGAAAACCTTTTGTGCTTGCAATTGACTTTTTAGTACAACTAATCTCCTGNTAGAAAAAAAAATTAATTTTATATAAATATTTATTGATTCCAATTTTTTTTAAACTAAAGAGAACGCCAGCTACAGCTAAGAAAACCTTTTGTGCTTGCAATTGACTTTTTAGTACAACTAATCTCCTGTTTCTCTTCGGCCGATTTCACTCCATAACTAACTTGCTTTTAAATTTACATTTAATAAATGTTACAGAAATTTCTCAAAATCCTGCGTTGAGATGGTTGAACGGGCTTGGATATTGACAAGACCCCCGCCTGGACTCTATATTAGGGAACCTACAGTGAGTCTATCATCCTTTGATATCTAATTGCTTTTAAGAGGTATTTTTATATGCTGTCTCAGGGGAGTTAAATAAACAAGTTTATTGTAGGAATTTTATCAATTGTATGTATTTTATTTTATGCAAGCTTATGTTGTGTGAATGTTTGTATATATATATGGGTGTCTAAAAATTAATAGAAAACACATTTTTTAGTATTTTTATTATTATCTTTTTATTGAATAATAAAGTACATAAGATAGGGTTATTTATGGAATAACACATCGAGCCAATGTGTTTGCCATACAGCCCGTGAAACAATTCAATGTCTGCATGAGACATTTCCAGGTCGTGTACTCTCTCGTTTTGGTGATCAGAATTAACCCCTACATCGTGTAATTTTACACAATTTTATTTCTTTTTATGGGGTTGTTTGAAATCACAGGTCTATGTCAACAAGACCAAAACCACCCGTACATTACAGGAGGAGATTCAACGCTGCATCAATGAAATTCAGCCACATTTATGCGCAATGGTTATGGAAACATTTAACAAAAGAATACGCCCGTTCACGCAAAGCTGTTAAGGCCATTTGTCCGATTTGTTATTCCACAAATAACTCTATCCTATGTACTTTATGATTCAATAATATAAATAACTATAAAAATACATAAAACTGTGTTTTTTTTTAAATTCAAATTTCGCGTTAATTTTGGGACACCCTTAATATATATATATATATATATATATATATTTATGTATGTATGAACTGTGGAGATTACTGACCACTTCTCAATTATTTCACCCACCTTTGATTGAGAACCTCCACCAGCCAACTATTATATAGAAAGGAAAATAATTTAGTAATCGTTGGGACACAAGTTTAGGTTCATGATAGGGCATGATTATTAGTTAAATTGAAATCGTGAACGCACCATTACAATTCCGCTAAACTANATATATTCTATTGATTGTCAAGACTGTAAATTCCTTCAATATTAGATTACATTGTAAATATTCAATATCGAGTTATTTTGACTGTGAATATACTTCGTAAATTAGAAATATATAAATGTTTAGATAAATTAGAAACATTTACAGATTAGTAGTCAATGTGTGATTGTGGATGTATTCGATGTTGCTCATTTATGAAAATATTCGATACGGTCATTCCTTTCCAACTAAGAAATGGATGAATAATGATGAGTATTTATTGAGGTAAATATTTTTATGAACTCTGCTTCAAATTCAGAAGGCATTTTGCAGTGTCTGTGCCTCAGATTCAGAAGGCCTTTTGCAGTGTCTACAGTTTCCAATATTTGCATCCGAACGGAAGTTAAGCTCTGAAGAATGCGAGCTCAGCTTGGTCACAGTCTCTGTAGAGCAAGCTCCTCGACAGGTCTACTCGTCTATCTCCCGTTTGTGGCTTGCAAAACCTCTATTCGCTTCAAGTCTAGATATATATATTCGTTTGCACTATGTTTTCTGCGAAACTCTAATGGAATAATATCTACTGCTAATAGGTTATGGACTCATCATCTATTATTTTTTACCAATATTTTGACAAAATATCTGTTATTGCTCATACCATTAAGATACAATTCTATACTATGTTAAGAGGTAGTTTCAAGTCTTGATATTACTGTAAGAAAGTATGGCCTTGTTTTAGAGTCTAATTCTTTCCCAATTCTTAGCCTGTACCTCATTTAATGTTTTAAAATTTTAGGACTTTAGGGCCGCAGAATATGACTTTATGAGACGCTTTTATCTATTGCTGCTTGCTTAGCGAGTTTATCGGCTTCCTCATTGCCATAGTTTCCTCTATGTCCTCCTACCCACCTAACACGGTAACAAATACTCAACAAATAATTTCTTATCTTCTTAATGACTGACAGGTGATTGCGCTGAAATTTAAGTGAAACTGTAGCAACCCAGCTGTCATTCCTGATCGTGTGCTCAAGCTTTCCACCGGGATAAATGCTTAGTGGATTTCAAGTTGTTCTGCTTGGTTATTCGAACACCACGAGTCGGGACGATATTTTCCCTTAGAATTATTTTGTCCGTCTCTGAAAACCAGGAAGGCTGCGCCAACTCCTGCTTCACTTTTGCTGATGTCGGTGAATATTTCGTACAGGCAATCGTCGTATATTAGTGGTTCTCGTATACCCGGTAACATTGTAGGCTGGTGCCAATATGTGCACCAATGGGCACCAATGGCACCAATCAATGGGTTTTTTCCATAGTTAAATGCTGTATCTTCCGGACTTCTAAGCATTATAGAACTTGGCAGAATATTTGAGATTTAGAAGTATTAGAGGAATGCCTGCATGATGGTTCTAAATCCTCAGATTATCTTGAGGACGGTCCACTTGAATTTCTTCTAATTATTCTTCTTCGTCATTGCTTTGTGCCCCTGAATTTAATTTAATTAGTCTTACAGGTTACAGGTTATTTTCGTCCATCGCTTTTCGCTAATTATTTGCTCGCATTAATTAATTTTCCGCAAGCAGTCTATACTAGTTGGTATCTCATCCACCTTAAGTTTCCTCTATAGAATGGAATTTCTTTTCTCATTCTAGCAGATGAAGCTGTGACGTTGCTGGCTATTGAGTGTGTGTATCTGTACTCGCTCTATCTTCCAGAGATGGGCGTCCTCTTTATCCTATTATTACTTATATGTTTTTGTACATAATATATATCGTAGGTATCGGCGCGGAGTATAGAAGTGGCTCGTTTGATGTCCCAGCAGGACATGGGCATTTCCCTGCCGAAGACGAACCTCCCCTCGAGGTGCTTGCCAGAGACGCCTATCAGACAGCCGGGTAAGCCGCAGGAGCCACAGGGTCCGAAGTCCTTGGAGCGGCAAGCCAGCCAGCAATCTCAGCCGTCCCAGGAGCAGGATGAACCCCAGGCAGAGGAAGCCTAATAAATTTTCACGCCATTTTCCAGTGCCTGCATTAAATAACCTATTTGTAATCTCATGAATTATATATTTGATTTACCAGTGCACAATTACACATTCATTTTTCACTCCAGTACAGGTCTTGTAAATCTAGGAGTAGTGGCGCCAGTGTAGTTCATGGGACGATTATATATATATATATATATATATAGAGAGAGAGAGAGAGAGAGAGAGAGAGAGAGAGAGAGAGAGAGAGAGAGAGAGAGAGAGAGAGAGAGAGAGAGTGATGCACCAACCCACACCCACAAGCACACATATATATTTATGTAATGTTTAACGTTTTACCAAATTCGCATCATAAAACCAACCTGAATAGCTTGATTTACAATTAACGATAAAGTTAAAGTAAATAATTACCATCATAAATTTGTTTTTGTTTTTTTATCATTCTGGCGAATCGATAATAAATCGAACAAAACTACAAATACATACGTAAATATTACATACGAAATCATAAACAAAATGTGTAAAACGATCAAAACAATTTAGTCATTTCACTCTTTATTTTGGATGTTGATGGTCAATATTACCTAGTGGGTGAAATAAACTGGTCAAGAACATCTATATAAGTATATCTTATAGGCCTCTCAGAGCGCCTTCGTAGTCACAGCCTAACCATAAGTTCTCTCAGCTGTTTGATGACTTCCCGACACGACCCCTTGACGTCGGTGTGTCTAGATAGAAGTCTACTCGGGTAGCCATCGACCAGCTGAGAGAACTGAGGATGAAAGCGCCCTATGAAAGGCACTAACATTGGAGGTTGTCGACCTACTTCTTGAAAGGATTTATACTATTAATTGGCATACATTAACTTATCAACTCTTCATGAGCCAAAGAGCTATTTAAAAACCTCAAACAATGATGCTAAATATCGATAGTTGGGCAGATGACAATGACTGACCCACATAACAATTTTTCTACTACTCACATGTTTTCAACAATGGTAACAACACATTCTAAATTAAGTCAAAGTATCCACATTTTTCTCACACAATAGATGCATCAACCACCACCGATACAGCCCACACTAAAACCCAAAGGAAGTTGATTGGTCCAGGATGTGGGTAGATCCCAGGTTCAGAAGTAAAAAGGAGAGGCCGAAAGCTCTCCCCAAAGGGAAATTCGGAGAGAAAGCATGCGAGATTCCGGGGAAGAGGCCGACTCCAACCCGGCGACCTCCGTCGCCCAGTCAAAGTCCTGCGAGGCCTGGGCCGAGTGGTACGCAATCCAGGCCCTGCCCGAGTGCTGCGCAGTCCAGGCCCGGCCCGAGCGGTGCGCAATCCAGGCCTGGCCCGAGCGGTGCGCAATCCAAAGCCCCATGTCCTGCAAGAGCTCCACCGGCTCGGCCCACTGGTGCCGTTCCTCGCACTCCCCGCGGGCCTTCTCCACGCCAGCCTCCCTGCCCCAAGACTCCTGCTCGGAAACAGGCGGCCAGACCCCCGTCAGCAAGGCCTCCTTCTGCGGGTGGCCAACCGTGTCCTCCTCCCGCGGAACCTTCGCCCAGGACCCCCGCGCCCTGTTCGCCCCCCAGATCTTCTCCGTCGGCAAGCCGAGGGCCGTCTCCTGCTCGACAGCCTTGTCCTCCGAAAACTCCAGCTCCCGCAAGAGCTGCCAGACCTCCGCCCCGGACACCGGCACGAGCACCGCCCCGACCTCCTTCCAGAGCAAGCAGATCTCCCTCTAGTAAGTACTAACTCATAACATTTTTCATATTTGTTTACATTTACTATACAAAATCAATTCCAACTTTGGCAACTATAACATTTTTTAAAAATATTTTATATATAAACTTTCACTAAAAGCTGTCACTACCTTACAGTAAGGGAAAGCCCAAATTAATACTGTACTTAAGTACCACTAATCTTCAACAGCCAATGAGGTGCCGCAATTTCAAGATAAAACAGAACTGAACCTCAAGTATTTCAAGAGGTTTTTTCTCCACCAAATAGCTAGAGTTGTCGACAAACATGTCTTCCCCTGGCAATTAAGAGAAATTACAAAGCCTAGAACTTTTCATTTCTTTTTTGAGTGGGATATTCTTATTAGAATTTTACTTTAAACACCAAAATCTAATACTTTTTATTTTTTTATATTTAACACATTTTCGAATCATTACATATTCAGTTAGATGACACTATGTCCACTAATAGTAAAACAAATATTATTCAAGTGACTGTATTTTGGTTACTTAACTCCCAAATAACTTTAACATCTAATTATGCTATTTTTGTTATTAGCTAAATGTAATTTGCCACCTAACTGAACTATATTTAGTTGAAATGGAGAGTTTTTTTACCATTTTGAGGTTATTAGTAATGAATTAGTTGGGGTTCTATCAAGTAACTTAAACAGAAAAAAAACTAAAATGACTACAAGCTGTATTTAGTGTTTTGTAACGCTTAAATAACATCATACCTTCTATTATCCGTCTTCTTTTTCTGGTTTCTACAAAAAACCAATGAAGACGGATAATAGAAGGTATGATAGTTCTATATACATTGGTAGTGATAATAACCCTTTAGCTTAAATAACAATTAGATCGAATAGAACGTTCTGAAGTTTCAGGTGAACCCCCCTCCATTCATAAATAATAAAAGGGAATAAATTATCATATTTTGATTTAGAAATATTTAATTGCCAAACTTCATATATTAGATTTAAAGGAAAAAAAGGCGGTAAGAGCTTTTTAATTGGCTCTTTCAAATAATTTATAATAGAGATTGTCAATTAAATGAAACCTAACCCTTTTATCAGTCTACTTAATTAGCGCAAATATCTAAGGAATATTGTTTTATTTAATTTATTTTCCATATATTTTTGTTTTTTAACAACCCTTATATGTCTAAGGGGACGTTAATAAAACGTAGACGAGGAGCTTATCTAATCCTCTGTTTGTTGATATCGTAATGTTTAGCTAGCGTCAAAAAAGCTCATGACAAAAGTTTAGGGAAATGTAATTTGAAAAAAAAAGTATTCTAAAATTTCTTAGTCTAACAAAAAACTTATAGAATAGTTAATGAATTAATTCACATAATATTTTGTACTTTAAATCTGCAAGAAATGTTTTAAGGACAAGTTGGGAGAGGAACAAAATATAAAAATATGTTTATTAAAACCACCAAAATTATAATGTTTAAAAGTAAATGCTTGCCAACAGACTTAATGCCAGTAGTTCGCAATTGTGGTTTTTGTGTGCTTAGAAAATGGGCCAAAATTACAAAATCATTGTAAAGATATACTGCCAATAATAAAATCATTAACTAAAAGAATGGCTAAAAATCCGAGTTTTTGTAAGCTACACTATATATTTTACCAGGATTTGATTCCTATCTAATCTGTAATACTAGAACCTAGTAGGTTATTATTTTTTTTTTGTTCATAATGAACCCTCAAGTATATATATATATA
>KZ807337.1:354668-364772 GCA_000696205.2 Oncopeltus fasciatus | reverse complement strand
CACCCTGCCCCCAGCCACCACCCCCTTGCCCACAAGCGAGGATGTCGCCTCCCCGAGCCCCATCCCAACCTTTCCCCGATCCTTTTCTAAATGTCTCCACGTGGGGAGGGTCGTTTGATCTGCCGCCTGAAGTGAGGAGGGTTTACGAAGACCAAGCGGCACAGAGATCAGCCGACATGACGCTCGGTGAAGACTTCTTCGGAGGAGGAGGGTCCGCGGACATGACGGTCTCCGAAGACTTCTTCGGCGGAGGGCCTGGCGACATGACCGTCTGCGACTACGGAACCGCCGATATGACAGTCTGCGATTTTGGAGGAATGGCCGATCAGACGATCAACGACAACCTCTTCTCGGGGGAAGCTTACGACCAGCCGTCCCTGATGGATTTATCTTCTCCGCAACGGCCCTGTCCGCCACCGCTACCTTGCGCTCCTGGTGATGATCCAGCATTGTGCGCCGTTCTGAACGCAGCTGAGGATCAGGCTCGTTCTTTGGGTCTTCTCTCTCCAGAAGACACTCGGCCCACATGCCCACCGAGGACAGTGAAACAACGACTCAAGTCCATCTTATCAAAAGGCCCGAAGCCGAACAGGAAGGGTCCTTGTATCCGATTTTGGGGTAACACTTACTCATTCGTCTTATCCTATCATAATCAACACTCTAGAAATCAAATTAATCTACTCAATCAAATTCCAAGTGTTGGAATGTTGGATTAATATGCCACTATAATAGCCACCCTTCAGGTATGGTTAGAGGCGAGAAAGCACGTGTTTGAGTCCCATCGTGCTTTAACTTAACTATATTTTATTTAAAATCATAATCATTGAAATTTCAATGATGTCTACACACACAAACACACACACACATATTTGAATAACCAGCTATACCATCCTGAGTTGATCTAAATCAGAAAA
The DNA here is from genome assembly GCA_000696205.2 of Oncopeltus fasciatus. NCBI lineage: Eukaryota > Metazoa > Arthropoda > Insecta > Hemiptera > Lygaeidae > Oncopeltus > Oncopeltus fasciatus. The sequence continues at coordinate 363,858 of KZ807337.1, read as the reverse complement.
ATAAAATTTTTTTATTTTTTTATTTCGGCTCAAGCACATTTTCAGCGAGAACAATTATTTCTCCTTTTTCTTACCGCCAAGATTGTTTTTATTTTATTTTTAGATAATATTTAATTTATATTTTTTCTCCAAAACCTTTCTCCTTAAAGAGAAAATTTTTCTTTGTTGCATCTTGGTATTCTTTGTAGCGTTTTCTCTACCGATTATTATCCATTTATGCTATCCCATAAGTATATGCTTCACAACAAAAGGTTTTGACTGAAAAGTAAGAGATGGAACTTCAATGAGATAAAATTTCCAGATTGTAAAGCCATTCTTTTAAGAATAATAAGTAGAGAAAATAAGCAATATTTAGGAAGAGGAGAACTAAATAAAAGAGCCGATTCAACTCTCAGTTTTGGGTGAACTGGTTATGAGATATAACCTGTGTTCAATGGTGAGTTTCACCAGTCACAATTCTTTCTCATAATCAGTTCACCCAAAACTGAGAATTGATTCAGCTATGTCTTTTATATAGTTCTATCTCTTACTTTTCAGTCTAGAACCTTTTGTGAGCCTACAACAAAAAAATCAGTTTTGCAAGAGGTTCTCATTCTTCATATACTCGAGAAATGTCAGTTTGGGACGAGAATGTGATTATTTGAGGCGTTTTGTCTTTTCATATTTTTCATGTTCTTAAGTTCTTCTTTCTTTTCTTCATATAGTGAGTTGCAGCAAACTGTATGAAGCTATTCTAAGATGATTTTAGTTGGGGTTCGGTCAAGGTAGATCCAAAAAACACAAATTTAAAAAAAAAAATACATTTTTTTTAAATTTGTGTTTTTTGGATCTACCTTGACCGAACCCCAACTAAAATCATCTTAGAATAATATCTACGGTCAACAAACTCTCCTTTTGTATGAAGCTATGTCCGTTTTCATTAGTTGTCTTATGCAGTGTGTATTTGCGCACTTAAGACTATCTTAATATCCTGTCTTGAAATGGGTAATGGATATTTATATTATTATTATTATTATATATTTTGAGGAATATTCTCATTAAGATAGTTTATGTTAGTTTCTTCCTACTAAAAATATCAAATCAAAAAGTATATTAATACATGCGTGTCTGTTTAAACTTTTCTTATCTTTAGTGTAGAATGTGGATATTTCTCGTCTGGCTTGAATTACTGGATATCATTCACTGTTATTAGTCACAGATGGTGATGGTAATAGCAGTGAATGTTGATGGTAAAAACCCTACATCTAAATCCTTGCCAAAATAACAGTGGCAAGGTGTACTTGATCAGTCAACGCGATTTCATAAAATATCATACAAGAAAGAATATATTTCCGGATTAATATTTTTTTTTTTTCAGAAAAAATGTTACACATATATAACTCTTAATTGATTTTAGTTAACAAATTTAATTATAGAAGTCGCAATTATATTTTATTAACTGCATTAGAATACTCATAAAGGCTAACATATTGATTCGTCTGCGTAATTTGAGCAGATTTCTCATGTTCCTTTAAATATTTATACAAATAAGAGTAGATGAGAAAAATGTGCTTAAAAGCCAGTGAATGCAATCTAAGTAGAACAGAATAATAGCGTATGACTATTAAATTTTGCTCAAAGTGGGGGGGAGGAAGATTCATAGCTAAAATAGTACATTTCTTCCTTAACAAGCAAGAACAAAAAAAAAAAAAAAAAAAAAAAAAAAAAAAATTTTTTTGTTTTTTATTCAAAAAAAAAAAAAAAAAAAAAAAAAAAAAAAAAAAGGAGACTGCTCCATATGCATTGAAAATAGAAAACTAAACTAAGTAATTGAGCTCAATACATATGTTATTAGATGAGTTTATTAATGGTTGAAATTCAGAGCGTAGTAGAGAGGAGTTTACAAAATGCCAAATTAAGGAAACATTAATATCGTTTATANTTACCCCCCCCCCCCCACTATACAACAGACTATTAATGAACTCAAACAAAACTTTGCAAAATTAACAATTAATACAGAATTTGGTTTAAAATGGTGCACGCTAGAGATATATATTAAATATATATATTATGTATATGACTATTAAACTTTGCTCAAAACTGGTGGGAGGCAAGAATTTGGGAGAAGCAAGAATTTTTTTTTTTTTTGGTCTTGCTTGTTAAGAAAGAAATTGCATTCCATGGCTTTTAAGATTTTTCTAATTTACTCTTATTTGACTATTAAAATAATCACATGCATCTAATCACTATAGATCAACCTCCAATATGTAGCTCTCAAATGAGCGTTCAACATTTCATCGAGGGCTGCCCATATTACACTAATCTATTTACATGCAAAAACTTTCCAAGACAACTGTTGGCATCCCTGGTAAACCACGAATCCAATGTAGGCAAACTTATGTGCATTTTAAGAGAAACAGGCATATATGAAAAAAATTTAATTAACCCAACAGTCAGGGCGTAATAACCACGATGTTGATCGCCCTATAACCTGATCCTAATCCTAATCCCATATGTATAAAATTGAACGGACCCTTATTTGATTTACCCCAATATAGGATCCTAAAGGCCCAAATCTTGGCAAAAAAAAAAACAAAAAAAGTAAATACTGCACTTTTTTTTTTAAACAATGATTTTTCTTTGAAATTTTTTTTTTTTCTTAATTAGATCGATAGATTTCATTTGAGATCATTTTGTTGTAATTTGGACCCTTTTCTTGTCTCCTGATCCATTATCTTTCACAGTCATAGTCGTATATATTCATCCCCCATAGCAATCCTCCAAAGCAATCCTCCATAGCAGTCCTCCATAGCAGTACCAATCCTCCATAGCAATCCTCCATAGCAGTCCCTCCATAGCACTCCTCCATAGCAGTCCTCCATAGTAATCCTCCACAACAATCCTCCATAGCAGTCCTCCATAGTAATCCTCCACAGCAGTCCCATAGCAATCCTCCATAGCAGTCCCCATAGCAATCCTCCATAGTAGTATTTATACAAGGATATAGTATATATATCCTTGGTATATATTCAGATGAGCAAATTCCACCAACTGGACCAACGCAAAAAATCGTCCTCCTTCCTGGGGACATTGATCCCACTGAAACGACAATCATCGAGGTAGAGGCGCCGTCTGCGCGCGGCGACGAAGACCCCGGGATCTACGACGAAGCCGTCGGTGGAGCGCCTCCTCCATGCCCGGCACCGGCGCGCGACACCAACGAGATGTGGTTCGAGCGGATGGAGCGCGGGGAGCCTTCCATCCCACCGAGGCCCACTCCGCTGCAGATGCCGCTGTGGTTGCGCCGGAGGATGACGGGAGGGACATCGCCGCCTCTCGTCGACATCGGATCCATGGCGCCGACGTTCACACTCCAGCGGCCGTGTCCCGAAGACCTGATCCAGTGGGACGAACCCCAGGACCCCTTCAGCCCGCCGCCCTTGAGAGGACCCTCGCCGCCGCCTGCCTGCCCTTACTTCCAGGGCAAGCAGGACCCTTTCAGTCCTCCGTCGCTCGCCGAGTACTACTCTCGGACTGTCCCCAACTACTTCAACTACTCGAATGTCGCCGAGGGCCGACCTTCTGCCCATCCTTTCCTACTCAACCCACAATGTCCAGAGCAGGTTGAGGCTGTTCCGCCTTGCGACGTAGAAGCAGAAGTTGAGGAAATGTGCAGGAGGTATTTAACTTTCATTTAGTCAAAAGTAAATAGTAAAGTATAACATGAAAAATAAGACCAAAGAGGTTCAGGAAAAAATACATCCATAAGAATTTGTTTATTCTTTACCTACGATACAAGAGGTGTGTTTGGCCGCCTAACTATGCCTCCATTTAATCTTACCTACTGCATTTTAAAGAAAATATTTAAGAATGTTTATGAATGGACATGCCCTCTTACTTTAAAATGAAGAAATCAAATTCCATATAGAGGCTTTCTGTAGCAAAATGGCCAATGACTTGTTTTTTTCAGTTTTCTGAATCAGATGAGTGAATGGGGCGTTTAAGCAGAGATAAAGTTCAATAAAGTCCATGTTTCATTCAAGACGGTTATACAAAAGAGTAAATAACAAAATTGAAATTGAGAATCCTAGAGAACAATGATTTTAAAAGGTTTGTCCACCAATGTTGGCTCTAGACTGACTGGGGAGGCAGAGTGGGGGACACATTCATAAATTTATTTCTTAATATGAGGTTTCTGTATAACATTCTGTATAAAATTACTTTCAAATAAAACGGAGATATTATATTTATAAATTTTGGTCTACCAATGGCCGCCCTTCATCTCATTCTATTTAAACCAAACATAACTACTCTTAAGGACTTGCAATGAAAAACCTAGATATTGAATTTGGTTCCTAAATTTTAAAAGTTATAAGGTCCATCCAACACTCGTATATTCGAAAATTTGTATTCAATATAAAATATATTTAAACTTGAAATTTTTCTTAAGAATTTTAATTTTTCTAATTTATCAGCCCAGATGATGACTCAAAAACATATGCATAATAGAATAAATTATTTTTTGGAGATAAATTCCTTATTAAATTAAAAAATAATTAGTAACCAAAAAAAGTTTTAGTATTCGCCAACGCTTCGGCCTGAATTTTAGGCCTTCATCAGGGCTCAATATGTTAATGAACTGAGGTGGGCGGTGAAGATTGGAGTGTAGCCAACCTTCACCGCTCTTACCTCGAGTACATCTACTCCTTACCGAAGGGCTTTCAAAGGGACAGGCACAAGCCAACTCAGAACCCTACAATCTATCTCCAGAATTACATCCATGATTAGCCTAATAGTATGATATTTATTCCAATTCTTCCTTGTTTTCCTGACCATTTTTCTATCATATTCTGACCTCGAGTCTGGCTCTCAGTTTTTAAAATTAAAGCCCATTATTCATACGAGAATAAGTGTATGAACTGATTTGTAAATGGTCATTTTTTCTTTTATTTTGAAATTCTTCAAAATGGTATAAAATGAAGCTAACCGTGTGTTCAAAACATGCTTTTAACAGGACTACTTAAAATTTTTAAAAAAAATGTTTTTAAGCTTGTTTTTTTTTTTAATAAACTGCTGAGATCTTTGTTACTACAGCAAAGACTCATAGATTTTTGGCTTTACAGGGACAGTATTATCCTGTGACTTAGATTTGTTTAGTTAAATAACCATAATAAATCTATTTAGGTTACTATATGTTACATTTCTGTGACTTCTTCTGCAATCAAGACACCATCTATTGTAAAAGTCATTCCAAGATATTCAAAAATCTTCTTGTAGAATCCTCAGCGCTACCGATTTATCTTGAGGAATGGAAGAAACCTTCTTTCAGATAGAAGGGCTTCCTTCCACAATAAGACGCCAAAGGAATTAAGATTTTGAAAGAGCATGACTTTGCTGAGAGTGCGATGTGTCAAAATTTTTTATTAAATTTGTAGGATATTCCAATTTCCTGTATATATTGTCCTTTTAGATGACAATGAAGTATGAAAACAAAAAATATAATTTTTTTAGCTTGAGTAAACATTTTGAATATGCATTAAGACTTTTGCAGGCCAAAAATATTTGTTAGGTGGAAATCCTGTTTATCTGGGGGTATTTTGGGTTATTTTGATATCGATGGCTGTTGAGTGATGTTTTAATGATGATGATGATGTTCTTTCCAGGGCGAGAGAAAACGCCGAGGCGAGATTACGAGGCGGCCCGGCAATCGTGAACAGGGAGGTACTAGCTCGCCCCTCGCCCTTCAACAGGGAGGTAGTCTCCATCTGCAGAGAGGACCCGGATGATTCGGACCTTGGACTCCTCCCGGACGAGTTGGAAGGCACCAGTGACTTCTTCCCGGATGCTGCACCCTGTCCCCAACCAGCCTCTCCCACTCGGCCGTGTTCGCCTCGGGGCATCGCGCACCGCACAGAGTCCGGTGATATTGATTTCCCAGCAACGCTGAACAGGTGAAGTTTCATTCTTTTTTTTAATTTTATTTGGCGATGGCTTCTACTTTGTACTCTGAAACTCCCAATAGCATCATCATTATTAATATTGCCACAAGAATATAACGTTCACTTTTACATTCATAGTTAATATGTCATGCTGAGTGTGATAAAGCCTAAAATACCATTGGTCAGTGAATTGTGGACTTAAGTCATTAAACCATGTTAAAAAAAAAAAAAAAAAAAAAGTGAATGGCTTTCTAATATACCAGCAGACTTTTAGCTATGAAACAGTTTTATTATTAAAAAAAATTTTTTTTTTTAAATCTACATTCCATAAGTCGGAAATGAAACAAATAGTAAAAAATTACTTAAAACATTGCCTGCACAAAATAAATCTAGTCGCGGTCATTTATCATTTATTTTTAAAAAAAAGTGTAGATGGCTTGTTCTTCAAGCTAATGCATTAGTCCTAATATCTCATTATCCTTTGTGTCCAATCATATTTACAAATATTAATTGATTTTAAGTTTTTTCCACTTAACCAAGATTAGAATCTGACTCTTTTCCAATCCCTAGTGGAATAATTATATGCGTTGTTGATAGGTTAGTAATTGTAGGTTTTAAGCAGATTTCGTTCACTTTTGTATAATGGATGCAAAAATATATCGTCATGCTGAAAAACGAATAGATAAAAAATTATCTATGTAGTTCTATTCAAAAAAAAAAAAAAAAAAAAAAAAAAAAAAAGGAGCAGTGAGATACAAACCACAGCGGCAAATTATTCCTATCGTATCAGACTTGTCTCGGTAGAATAAATGGAAAATGCACCGGCCCGGATAGCAGGAGATCCAGGTTCAAGTTCTGATTGGGACAGATAGATTTTTTATTCTGTTCCCTCGCACTTTAAAAATTGTTAAAATTTACGTAGGATTAAATACAACAAAAAAAATGTATAAAATTAAAAATTCCTATCGTATCTTCAGTACTGACTACTTAGATAGATTGGTCCAGATAAATAAAATAGTGATGAACATTTTTCTGGGTTATCAATTTTGCAAGATTAATAACATATCTTCTGTTATATGCAAATTTTATATCCAGAGCACATGCTGGTATCGTACTTTTATCTGCGTGAATTAGAATTTTCTTAAGAGTATCAATTATAAAAAGTTTTTCCAAAATAAGTAGATAGTACTCCATTTATTTCTAAAAACCATACTTTGTTTTCAATGATAACTAAATAAAATATTAATATTTTATACAATAAATGCAAGGGAATAGAGTAAAAAATCTTACTATCTCAGCCGAGACTCGAACCCGAATCTCCTGCTTTCCGGGCAAGCATGCTACCTCGGTGTGCCTCGGTGGTGTAATGGATAGCATGATTGCCCGGAAAGCAGGAGATCCAGGTTCGAGTCCCGACTGAGGTAGTAATTTTTTTTAAATTCTACTTCCTTACATTTATTGTATAAAATTAATGTGGGATTAAATACAATATCCATTAATAATTTATATTAAATTTAATAGCTACTAAAGCTGCATATAGAACTGACTTTTTTCAGGCAGCGTTTATAAATTATAATTGTATTGTGTTGCCTCATTTTTATATCTTTCAGAGTTTTTTTTTTGTTGTTTTTTTTTAATACTTTTATTTAAACTTCCATAATTTATATTTGTGGTTCCAGTTTTATTGAATTTAAGCAAATGACCTGTTTACTGACCAATTGGCCTTACAAGAAAAAGTTCGGATAACCTGTACTTCATTATCCATTATGGACTGAATCAATTTCATTCTCCAACGAGCATCTTGAAAAACTTCTCTCGACCCTTTTTTAACAGCTATGTCTTACCCAAAGAGCCATCTTGTTCTTTAATACGCAGCCTAATAGATTAGTTTATTTCTTCCAATGGTTTTTCTGATCTTATAAGATATCAGACCGCTTTGGTCACTATATCTCTAAACATGGATAGTGAAACGTTCTTAAAATCTCTTATCCAGAGATTCGCCTGTCCCTCCACCGCCAAGTCGTCATTAAACTTTCCTCCATCTCTTAAGACCTTGAATCCAATCCAATTAAAAGCAGGACTATGGGGGTATCCTTGCGATCCTGGCTCGTTACCACTTATTATGCTAGATGCTTATATATACAAGAGCTTGCTGCCCATATTGGACTCCTATCTTCACTGCAGAAGTGTGTGTACTCCTCAATATAGGACCAATGTCTCAGGAAGCTAAGGCTTTTAATCCCGGTTTGATAATTAGAAAAAGGCCTCTACTTTTCTAGGGCAATGCTCGGCCCCATGCAGCCAAATTGAGTGGGACAAATTAATCGAGATTGGCAAAGAATGTTTGCCACATTTACCCTATTCCCCTGACCTTTCGTCCAATGATTACCACTTGTAATTTTTAAAAAATCCTCTTTATTAAATTCTGCTTATAAACATATTGTAATTTGGTGGCTTAATTTAATATGCATATACACAAAAATTAGTAAAGAATATCAATTAAATGACACTTTGCAGGAAGAAGTGGCCCATTTACCACACATCCAGTAAATTAGGCGTCATGGACGATCGAGGCCATCTTTGATTTAGTCGTCGGGGAGGGTTGTAAGGATCGGATTTCGATGACAGGGATATGTCATATGGATTAGGGGTAAATAGAAGCTTACTGTTGAAGAGTGTGAAGTAGATGGAGTTGAGGTCTTGGACGAAAGAAAGTTTACAAGTTGGACAATTATCTCAGACAGAAATGTTTCGATAAACGAGGCAGGCTACTATTAGCATTAAACAAGTTTTTCAACAATAAAAATCAGTTTGTTTTTAATTTAAAAAAAGAAGGAATTTGGGATTTGCCATTACATTGGGAGAAAGTTATTGACTATAATATAGAATATTTTGACGAAAGAATGTCTTTATTAGCAATTAGTTGTTAATTTTAAACTTCCCAAATAAAAAATACAAGACTTTTTGAATAGCCTGGTATTGGAATTATGAAAATAAATAAAAAAACACCCGGTGGTGCAATGGATAGCATACTGGCCCGGCAAGCAGGAGATCCAGGTTCGAGTCCTGGCTGGGACAGATAGATTTTTTTAATTGTTTAAAATTTCGTGGGATAATAAACCACAACTTAATAAATATTTATAAATAAAAAAAAAGCTTTTTTTCAGATTCATTTAATTATCTATTCATTAATGATTTATGAAATAATAAACCAAAAATGAAGGCTTGATATACATTACTCAAGGAGATCAATTTAGTAACTTATATTATAT
>KZ807337.1:305782-344209 GCA_000696205.2 Oncopeltus fasciatus | reverse complement strand
GGAATTAAAAACAAACGCTGACAACCCAATCAAGACATTTTTAGTATTTAAATAGTTGTGATTTTGTTTCATATAAAATTATAGATGATTATATTTTTACTCATGCGGATAATATTTATAATAATAATTAGTAAAAATAATTATACTACGAAATAATAGTATTTCTTAACTCTATTTTACAAAACTATGTAAATTAATAAGATCATTATTTTTCCTAAAAACCGCGGCGTAAATAAAAGAGGTAAGTACTTGATCTTAAAAAAATATTCGTAGAAAACGGTGAGGATATATAACGAATATATACTGGAAGGGATGAGTCCAAATAAAACTTGTTATAATACGTAATTGTCTAGTATTTATAATCTATATCGTTTTTACGAAGAGCATAAAATAAGATTTAAAAATTATAACTAGGAGCTTTGAGCGATGCAACCACCTCTCCTTTTCTGATCAACCTCGAGCCAGCCTCAATGACATTATATTACTATTTATATATCAAATTAAAACAAAAAATAAAAAAGTTGGTTACATGGGTAACTTATGGACTAAGGCTATATATTTGTCATGCATTCCAGCATCCTCAATTCTTAAAGAAATGGAACATGGACAAGTTCATTAATACCTTAGTGGTCGGTTAGTTAGTAGTACCTCTATGTGAGGTAACCTCATTGTTACCTATCTATTTTTATCTTTTGAAGTGGTGGGAACCCTTGACAGGAAATAGGCGTATGAATATTGTTTCACGCTTTATTTCTTATTTAACATTTGTTATGGATCAATCAGGAGGCCCGAGAAGCATTAAATTACCTGAAAGTATCAAGGCATTCAGAAATCTGTCAAATGCCAAAAGATTCGCAATTGACATTGGTATGAAATATGCCAATTGACCTTTTCGCCTTTACTTACTTTAGTTTTTATTAATCGGTTTGCATGTCTGTTTTCCTCTTATTAAATTGATATTGCATATACTTTTTCTTATTTTGTTTTTATGAATTAAGTATTAGTACTATTTAAACCAGATTCAATTTTTTAAAATATAATAACATATGAAACCCTAATGTTCTAAGTTTGACAGCATCTATTCTCTTTTTGCTTCGTTTTTATTTCTTAATATTAATTAGGAAAGGTACTTGTAATTATATCTTCAACAGTTAAACTATTTTTTCTTTAAAAAAATTATTTCCCTTTTCAATGCAGTGTATACCTCTATAATTTAGTTTTCCAGCTCCTATTGATATTGGAATATCCTAAAAATCATCAGCATATGAGGGGATATTTTAATATTTATTAATAATAAAGGCATCAATTTTCAATTTTTTTTTTTCTAATGAGTTTTAAAAGTTTTGGTGATAAATATATATGATATCATTGAATAACCAGCAGGAAATTGTCCTATATTTAATTTTATTCAGTTATCTGAAGTAATAATTTTAAGATGTTGCAATGTCGAGCAGGGATGGATTTAAGATGGCCACTATTTCTTTCCCTAAACAGCTAATCCATCCTATTACTGTTATCACTGAGATTGGTAACTGTTTCTTTAGTACTACTTTTGGCATTGTCAGTGAGCTGTCCTCATACAGCTCTGGGATATTTATACTGTATATTAACTCTCATCGATTAGAAAATGGCCGGAGTTTAACTCACAAATATGACTGGCATTCCTCAGAATTTAATATACTTTTTTTTTTTTATTTTTACAAATAGTTCATACATATAAAGAATAGCTGTTATGCTAGGCAGATTTTCATCATTGGATCAACATCAGTGGACTTCTATCCCTTCCTTTGATAGAATCATGGTTTCCTGAACATTGGCTATCTCTAAGCACATATAGGACTGAAAAAAAAATTCTCAATAGTTTAATTTCCTAAATTTTTAAAATTGACTTAAATTTGTGATTCTGAATAATATATTTATTATGTAAGATGTTAGAGAATTACTTCCCTCATAATTTATTTTTTCTACATTTTTTTTTTTTAAACTTAGAGAAGAATTAATAAATTTTAAATTTTGTCTTCGTGTAAAGCCCTACCCATTTAATTTAATTTCAGTTTCAAACATTATACAACTATATGAATTTTTCACTGTATATACATTTGCAATTTGATATAAACTTTTAATGTGGCACAATCTTCATTATTCAAATCCTTAAATATCTGTAATATATATTTTTTTAAGTAAATCAATTTGTGACTTTACCCACGAACAGACATACCAACTATATAATATACGACTGTACACTACTTACTGACTTCAGAATGACATTACAAAACAAATCACAACAGACATATGGAAAATGGCCTGTAACAGTCAATTTATTGATGGACAAACTACTCCCTTCTCTCTTGAAAAAATAAAAATTATAAATGAGAAATACTCATGATGTATATATATATATATATGTGTGTGTGTGTGTATATATATATGTGTGTNATATATTTTAATTAAATTTTCAAATTAGACGATTCAATAATTTCACCTTTCCATTCTAAAACATATTATTCTTAAATATTGATGTTAGAGCACCAAATACTCACATTAGAGTTTCACGTTTATTGATTATAATTCATTAATCAAATCTTACGTATATTAATGTATATATGTGAATTTTATTGTATATTTCTTCATTTTTTATGTGATTATACATTTTTAAATATTTTCGTTTATGTTCATTTTAGTTAAATTTTCTTGTTCAATTGTGTCCTCCTCTTTGTTGTTAATTAATTTTCTTTAATATGTTTTTTTTACTCAATTTATATTTATAATTATTTAATGTTTTAATTTTTTTTTTACGTAACATGTACATTGTATACAATTATTATGTATGGCATGTACAGTAAATAAATGCCCTTATGGCAGGGTTACTGTCATAAGGAAAAAAAAAAAGTAAATCAATTTAATGTCTTGGAAAGAATATAATTATTTATTGTTGTGTGATAAATTCTGGTCTATTTGCACAAAAGCAAACAATTTCAGTTTTCAAAATGTTGCAAATTATTTGAGTATACCTTTTACAACTTTTGCATTTTAATATGCATTTTTAAATAGTAATATGAAACAAAGAAATAACTGAAATGATGTGAATTTGAAAATCTGTTAGAAGAAGTAATATAATTGATAAGAAAATGAAAACAAGAAGTTTAATTTTCCAAAACATTTTCAGACGTTAGTCCTTTATTAAACCCTGTTGCACTAGCTAATCATTTTAATTTTTTATATGTGCATTAATGGACAGGCAAGAACTACTTTTCAGACTTCATAAAACTCACTTCTGTAATTTAAGGTTTTATGATTTTATTAAGTATGTTAGGCACTCATTGAATAAAATAGAAAAAATGGCTGTTAATTTGCTTAGACTCCTGTATTTCTCATAAAATTTACCAATTTACTGGACATATGTTGGAGGTTTTATAATTTTTTTCTTAAATGGCTTTGAGATTTTGAATTTACTGATGACCTTATTATGGCCCAGATTGATTAATGGTTACTTTCTTTATAATAATCAGATCAAAGAATCAATGATTTTTGCATTCATTATTTGAATGTAGAAAAGTGATGCTGAATTAGCTCCTTTATATTAATGTTTATAAGCTTTAAGGATAATTTAAGCACTGAATTTTTAATTTATAAGATTTCTTTAACCTACTAACATTTTTGTGATTTGATGCTATTTTCGGTAATACATCTTAATATACATTCTTAATGTAAATTCCTAAAATTAAAATGATTTCTCTTATTAATTCCAGCGTATATGATTGGAATGATAAACTACAAATAATTTATTTAATTAAAAATTTTTTGGTCAAGGTTGATCCAAAAAATACAATTTAAAAATCTGTAGTTTTTAATTATCTGCCGATGTTTTGGCTTTCATTGTAAGCCATCTTTAGGGCTATACTTAGGCGAGACTGGATGTCATGCCACCTGGACGAAATTCCTCCTAATTTCCAAACCCTACCTCTCAATCATGAACATGCAATCCAGGTGGACGATGTCCCCTCTCGCCTTCATAATAGCCCTGAAGATGGCTTACATGTAAGCCGAAATATCAGCAGATAATTAAAAAATACAAAATTTTTAAATTGTATTTTTTGGATCAATCTTGACTGAACCCCACAAAAAAAAAAAATCAACTAATAATCTCTATGGTCATAAACACTTTTTAATCATATTTTGATACCCTAATCAAATCATCTAGCTTTGATGTCAATTAATAATCAGTTCATACCATTGAACTTAATTTACCTGGAATTGTTTTAGGTGGTTCATTGACCAAAATAGCTTATTACTCTACTGTGTCTTATAGGAGAGCTAATTATCACATTGACAAAGAATCTTCTACTTCAACAGAAGTGAGTAAATTCATTCATTTTTTGATCTAGTATATATTTTTGAGGTAGGTGGATATAAACTGGTTTATGCATTTAGTTGTCCCCTGAAGCTATTTTTTAATTTTTTTGCAGGGTGTCTCAGCATATTTGTAAGAATAATTTTTTTAATGATACACAGATTGCACTTTTTTGGTATAATGTAATGAACTTTAAAATGAATAAAGGTGCTGTTTCTGCATAGATTGATATCACAAAATGGGATATATACGATATCTTTCTTTTTTTTCTCTTTTAGGTTGAAATTTCATTTTAGAGATTTTCATTATTTTTACTAATTGTTGTTACCTATAGTGTCATTATTATAAATATTAATTTTATTACAATTTATATGATAACTTAAAACTAAATTGTTTTGATTTGTTTTATTTTGTGTCCAGAAAATCTATTAGTGAATTTTAGTTGTCTAGCATTTAAAAAATGTTGTTTATTGATCATGCACCATTGTCTAAAAAAGGGTGTATACAAGTCAAATACTGTTTCACCATTATTATTTTAAACTTTCTTCAAAACTTTCATTAGTCTTTAGATTTACAACTGATTATTTTATAGCACCAGTGCAATTTGTAGTAGCCCATATAAGTTCTCAATCACCAAAACCCAAAACATGCTGGTGTGAATCGGTCACACAATTTTCCTTACTCATTTATTTCAGGGTACAACAAAATTTATTTTGTTCAAGAAATCAAGTTTTATAAAATGTAATTCATTTGAAACTTTATTTCATTTACTTAGTTACATTTTTTATAGAGTAAGAGAGTTCTAAAATTTTATATTTTTGGGAGAAACTCTTATTTGATATATATAAAAAATATAGGCATATTAAATATGTCACACATTAGAGTTAAGAAAATCACATTTGCACAATATTTTTTATAACTTAGTGCATGATCTTTGTCGTAAGATAGTGCATACCCTATAGAAAATCATGATTGACTCCTGCATTCACTATTCATTACTTTCAGTGTGAACACTTAATTAAATACTAAATTAGTCAAAATAATAATTTTACTTGTGTAGTGTAAACTGTTTAGCTGGTACGTATTTAAAAAAAAGTTTTTATGCTCACAATATATAGTTTTTTAGCTGACAGTAAAAGTAAAGAGGATATTTGAGAATTTTCAGTTTTCAAATTAATTAGTGTGTGATATGTTTGTTTACAATTTTTAACTGGTGGAATCATATCTTTTGGATTAGTGAAAGTTTGAAATAAGTTTTCAGAAATTTTACCGTGATACTAAGGTCAATGGTATTTGTAATATACTCTTAATATAAAAATAAACTAGACAGATGTGGTAATCCAACACTTTTACAATTATAAGATTATTCTCATATTTTTATGATATAGCTGCTGATTCATCCATTGACATCAAAGGTAGAAAGATTTAAAATAATGAAGTAATAAAGTTATTATTATCCCTCCCTGTCCTCCAACTCCCATTCCATACAACCTTCCCTGTCGACTCAAACGAAGATGATTTCATGACCTCCCGGAAACTATGTTTGTAATTAATTTGAGGGTGGTGTCATTGGTCACCTTCTCTCCTCTTGTGATTGTCATTTTGTTACTTTCAGTTAATCAAATTACAAAATGTTTTTATATCAACAAAAATGTAATAAATAAATAAAAGTTAAAAAAATAAATTATACTAATCCCTTCTCTGTAGTAAAGCCCATATTTAAAAAAAAAAAAAGAGTGAAGAGCATCTGGAAGATTTAAAGTTTCTTTTTGAAGTAAGCTGTTAAAAAAGACCTTGTGGCAAACCAAGGTTTATAAAACAGAGAAGCTATACAAGAAGAAAAAATTCTTGCTTAGGCTGCCTCTTGATTGACCAAGTGAGAAATGGGGTATGGGAGAGGGTCTACTCGACGCACAAATATGGTATATTTTTAAATATCTTCAGCATTTCATAAAATATTTATATGATATAAATGTTGTAAAGTTATATTTTACCATTATATCTTACAATTTTTTTTTTATAATACTAATTTTATGTAGATAACTATTTTCTAGGAGTGATCTTCCTGTACTTTTCTCCACCCTTCATGGTTTCAGCTATTAACTGATCAACTTAATGAAACATTCAGAAATACCAAAAAGTTTGGTTTCTCTATTTCAAAAAGTTGGTAGGGGCCATTCAGATCTTTTTATTGAATTTATATTAAAAAAATTAATATATTTAATATATNAACTTATACCTGGAATAATGGACGATGACCCTCATAACTCCCACATGCGACAGACCTGATCGCCGACAAAAGTGACCCCTACAGCTACCTGACACAACTAACACACAGAAAAACACAGTTGAATACGGACCGTGACAGTGAACGTATGTATTCGGCCAGAAGATGGACAGTGTCGTCCGAAAGCGCTCGCCAACGGGAGAGGATGTACAGAAACCAATGAAGACGGAGAATATAAGGTATGAAAAACAGAACAGGTTAAGTCCTCATATTTTTTACAAAGGACTCTTTAACTCTGGAAAAAAAAAATTAAGTTGTATTCGATTTTACTGCTATCTAAAAAACTGGAACACAGTTAAGTAAAAGACCAATTAGATTAGAACAATTTATAATTCCTTCTTTGTTGATAGTTAGGGCGAAAATATTGTGAGAAAAAATAAGTGGAAAATTTAATTGTCTCTCATGAATGTTATTTAAAATGTTTATTAAGAAATAATTTTAAACTAAAACTTGAGTATTTATCAGTTGACCTTCATTTAAATAATGTTATTTTAACTAATGTTTTATTTAGGGCACCAACTTATGATATGATATTATATCAGTATTACAATAACTTTTCAAATTGCTGACTCTACTTTTGTTGTATTTATCATGTATTACATCTGCAATTTTTTTAAACTTTTCTATAATGGATATCGATCTATAGTGTCTTCTACTTTCAAAAATAATCCATTATTATTTTTTTTTTTCATTTTGAGATGTGTAAAGCTTGTGTGAGTAGAAAGACCATACTTTTACATCTGATTTTTTCAGTTCATTAATTTTCAGTACTTTTGGGATGTGTTGGTTCCTCTCTCAGCAACCCCTGACCACTACGTTTCAATGACTGAAAAGGTTCGTCTTAATTGTTGGAATATTAAGAGATGAGGCATGATCAAGGGAATTATTAACAAAAGGTCAAAGGAATTCAACTGGTCTGAATCATTCTTTTAGTTACTATTAGGCCACTTTTGATTTTCATTGAATTCCAAATGATTCAGAAGAGAAAGAATTTCTGAATATCTTTACTTTACCTGTCTAACCTTTTTTGAATAACGTTCATTCCTCTAGTTAGAGGTTTTATAGTAAGATTTCCAAACTGTTACTCTGATTCTGCATTCTAAACACATTATTATTGATTACAGTGCAGTGTAGGGTTCAGCATCTACATAAAAAATCCTCCATTCTAGCTCTACATATTTATATGTTTGGTAAACTACCATAAATCAACTGTTACAATCAATCTGAAAAAAAAAATTTATTTGTTGCAATATCTAATTGAATGATACTGTAATTTTTCAAGATGCTCAGAATAAAAAAAAATCAGAAACTAAAGTCTGCAAACTTCCTTCTTCAGAACTGTTCATTTTATCAAAATTGATGATTTAGTCATCATGAACTGTGATATCAAATAGTGCATGTTTTAAAATAAGCATGATAACCACTGTAAAGGAGGTAAATTAATGGATCAATATTTAAATTATTTTTTATTAACATTTTAATTTGTTATGTATTAACAATAACATCTATTGGTTCTATTGGGGATTAAATTTTTCAGATTCTAAAAAGTAACATTTATTAACTTGTTTTGTGCAACTTTTATGGGTATTTTTTATTACTTAGTTTTAATTGTATCAATATCATTTGTACCAATTCGAGTACTCAAATTTCAGAACATTATGTAATATATATTTCTCAATTTTATTATGTCCTATGTTGGATCCAATGTCACTTGTATCTCCCATGTGAGATTTTAAAATAGATAAAAGTTTTGTTAAGATATCAGTATTACTGAATGTCATGATTTTATTTGCATGTAATTTAATTGTGCTTTGATATAACAAAGCAATACCAGCTTCATTTGGTGAATGTTAATGGAAATTTTATTGTATTAGGTAAATAATCTAAAGGGTTATTATTATTTCTACCACCAATGAATATAGAACTCTCATACCTTATATTCTCCGTCTTCATTGGTTTCTGTACATCATCTCCCGTTGGCGAGCGCTTTCGGACACTGTCCATCTTCTGGCCGAATACATACGTTCACTGTCACGGTCCGTATTCAACTGTGTTTTTCTGTGTGTTAGTTGTGTCAGGTAGCTGTAGGGGTCACTTTTAATTTATCCATACTATATATAGTGCAAGTAAATATTTTTCACAGTACAGTTTTTGAAAATTTTTTATAAAGTTCTCAACAAGGTTATTAGCACTTAGAATTCTTTGTACTTAGCATTTCAAATGTCTTCTATGGGAAAAAGAAAGTGGTAGGGATGGGAGCAGTGCCTCCAGCCTGCCACGGAACAACCAGTCACACAGCACGAACCAATATTGTCTTCTATACCTTTGCAGTCCATCTAAGCTCTGGCTGTTGTGCCTGTGATTGAGGATATGCATGGTTGACCTAGGCCATCCACGTCCTCCAGGTCGGAATATGGGAGTCCCCATAGCGCCAACTAGCAGCCCCACGACAAACTCGGCAATACCAAGGGGGGAAAACTTCCCACCACTCTACCATGTCAAAGGGAAAGGGCGAATTCAGATATAACTATTCTGATGCTTAAACCAAATTTATGTGAAAACTAATGTTATATTAGTTGTAGGAGCGATATTGCAGGTTAGGAGCTTGATAGGCTCAATAAAAGATGTAGTCTTCCTGCTTTTTTAAAACTTTATTGCAACCGGGTTCACAGCTATTACTGCGTTTTTAGGCTATAACATTAACAATAATTTGTAAACAACATGATATACAAGAATAAATAAGTACATAATACATAATTTAATAAATATAAAAATCTATATCATTTTAAAAGGCTGGAGGAAGCATAGTCAATAAACTTATCACAGCCTATTTAATAATATTTAAAATATATTCTAGAAACTCACCAGGTCAAATGTGGTCACACATAGAGACAACCTTATTAGTATTAGGGAGTTATCAGTAGATCTAGAGTTATTACCCATNAAAAAATATTAATGAAATTATATTATTTATTCATACTTTAAGATTCTTACAATAATAAATTTTTCTCAATCTTTGCCCAATCTTTTACCATATGTCCATACTATCTGAAGATCATAGAAGTATTTTTTCATATTTTATTAATTGACAGAAGTAATTGAATTAGTCATAAATAATTTTGTCTTATAGCTGTGGTTTATTGAGTGATATCCTTCGAGTATAAGATGACTTATTCGTCTTACATGGAGGTTTTGACTCGGAGTAAAGTGTGGGGAGTTGGAGAGATTATCTGAGCTGCCTCGGTGGTGCAGAGGTTTACCCGCCTACCCAGGAAGTATGAGACCCGGGTTCGATTCCCAGCTGAGGCAGTCAGATTTTTTTTTCTGGCTCCCTGTGCATTTTTACACATCAATATATTTTTCTACTCTACTAAAATGAGCTAATGTGAGGTTTCAATATTTATCCGTGGAAGCTGATCAAAATCTATCCTATGTGATTATTTACAAAATTAGGCACACTAGGAATATTTTCCCTTGAGATCTGCCTTTTAAATTCATTTCCTATTCATTTTTCCGTTATTGGGACTAGTAAGTGTTGTAATATTATGTTGTCTATATCAATTTAAAAAAATATATTTTATTGTAATTTATCAGTTTTTTTATTCAATATGTTCATTCAATTTAAAATACGAAGACTATTTTGCAAGGATGGGGTTATGGAATGCCATTCTTCACACTATAAAATTTCTCTTCCTTATCAGTTTCTTCTTTTTTACAGGTTGAATCAGAAGAAAAATATGAAAGGATTGGTGGTACTGCTACGGGAGGTGGAACCTTTTGGGGTCTAGGATCCCTTCTTACAAATGTGAAGGTATTACTTGCTGCTTTTAATAAATATATTAACTTACTCAATGTTACAAAAGTTATAATTAGGAAAAAGAAAACTCTATTTCGTACATTAAAAAGCTAATATTATTTAAAATATATTCTAGAAACTCACCAGGTCAAATGTGGTCACACATAGAGACAACCTTATTAGTATTAGGGAGTTATCAGTAGATCTAGAGTTATTACCCATATTTGCAACTGCTAAGAGAGAATGGAAAAAATTAACGAAAGATCCAACCAAACGGTTCTTAAGGACCTTAAAAATAAATTAAAAACATGTAGCCTATTTTTTAGGACAGAAAAATAAATTTTGGAAAATCTGGTAATGAATCCAATGTATGGCTTTCCCGAAAGTTCTTAAGAAGGATGTACCAGTTCGACCTATAATTTCGTCAATTGATAGCCCCTGCTATAAATTAGCACGAAATTTGAACAAAAGAATCACAGAACTGGCAAAATTTAAAACACCAAGTTCTCTGAAAAATAGTTATGGATTCGAGAGTTATAGGATTTTAAAGTACTTGAGCATTATTTTCTAATGAGCTTCGATGTATATTTCTGACTCAAGAATATCTGGAACTGTTCCATTGACTCTTACTAAGATCGAATGTTAGTCCCCTGCTTTGTGAAGGATTATTTACTTGTTAGTCATGCATTTTTAACACATTTTTTTTTCAATTTGGGAAGGTTTTGAAAGTAATGTATGTTTTACCCATGGATTCCTCATTATCACCATTAAGTGCCGAATTGTTTATGTGGGACTTGAAAGAAATAATAAGGTCTAGGGAGATATTCAGGTAGAATATTTTAATGTGTAGGAGATATTGGTACAATATCCTCTGTTTATAGACCGGAACAATTGAAGAATTAAGAGGATTTGAGTTCAAAATGAATAGACTACATTCAAATATAAGGTTTACATCCAAACTCCGAGGAGAAAAGATTAATTTTTATATCTTACTCTCTTTTTAATGGAGAAAAATATAAAATTCAATATATTTTAAAAATAGGCGGCTACAAATATTTTGATATCAAATGTGACTATTTACCAGCTGACTGAAAGCAATGGGTATGAATGGTGTCAGGTGGATAATATAAACAGGAAGAAAAAACAAAGGAGGATGGAGTCAACTTATCAAGGAAGAGAGACAGAAATTAAAGGTAGTGAGGAGAGAAATTAAAACTTATGAAAGGTTTTGTTTGAAGTTTTGTTGTATACCAGACAAGGGACAATTAAGATAGGAAGCTTGCGGCCCAGGAAGGCATAAAAATAGCGTACAAAACTGTCAAAAGCCTAAAATCATGCCTTTCTAGACCCAAAGATAAAATGGAAAAATAAGAAAAATGTAGTGTTTATTCATTGGAATTACCTGTTCAGCAGTATACATAGGTCATACTGGGCATTCCTTGAGGAGGCAAAGTTGGTTACAACATAGAGAGCAGGTAGGAAGTTTTTCTTTTGTTATTAAATAGTCATGAGTGGCTCTGCAGTGCCAATAATTTGTGATTATTACAATGTCTGAGTGATTTATGTATATGTTGTTTCATGCTACCAGGGAGGAAAAAGTTTTATCCATCTCTTAGGCTTTGGAAATTTTTGGAGGCTATCTCCAATCCTCCAAAAACACAAACTCAACCTGAGTAATTAAAAAAATGAGGTACAATAGCAAATAAAATAACAAAATAAAAATAAAATTAAAAAAAGTTATTTATAGCTATAAGGTCTACTTGTCAGGTGTCTTAAACCCCAGGGGCACTGATATCCTCTTGTGACGACTGCCAAGGCAAAACTGGGACAAATTATAGTTATTATTATTATAAATTATGTTAATGTAACAAAATGCTTTATTTTAAAATTTAAGATTTTAAGACTTAAATTCAATAAAACTATATTTAATTAAATTTCCCATTATAAAAATTTGTATATAGGCAGGGTTATTCTGTAGTTAGTTTTAAGATTCATTTAATATTTTTAAATAATTTAATATATTTTGCAGCCTTGGAAAATAATTATATTGTAAAAATATGCTTCTGTTAGTTGTTTTTTTGTTTTTTTTCACTTAATGCTGTTAAAAATATTATTATCTAAGCTTTTATTATCTGTCTTCGTGATAATTATTATTTATATTACTCTGCAGTCAATTGAAATCAATTGGAAATTCCATAAGTGAAAATAATATTATTCATTTTTTCAAAAATAGAAGAATATAAATTATAATTGAATACAAATATTTAATGAAAGTATTGTTCAATTTTCACTTAATTTTGTTCTAATTCATTTTAATTTACAATAATCAGTTAACTTACAGTTTATATTCCTGAGGTTCATGTGCATTTGTATTAGTTATATGTCTATTTAACCTTAACTTAAACTTTTAAAAGGGCCAACGAAAACAACACATAAAGTTCGATTAGTATTCTGTACACATTTAGAGTTAACTTGAGAAATAGGATGTAAAGAATTATGTAAAAAATTATTATTCAATAACTCATTTTTTCATTATTCTCTTTTAAATATTTATTTTAAATATGTCCCTTGTAATCGTTTTATTTTAATTGAATTCCTCAATCCTTCAGGAACATAATTATGAAATGTCAGAAGGGGCCAGGCTTCATTTTGTAAAATTTGAGACTAAATATATAGAACAATGCCTAGATTTCATTAGACATCATCTTGTTGGATCAAAAGAATCAATGTCTGGTAAAATAATTAAGGCAACTGGTGGTGGAGCTTTCAAGCACACAAATTTAATTCAAGAAAAATTAGGACTCACGTAAGTTTCTTAATATTTCGTAATTTAATATGTTCTTATACCTTCTCTAAGTGATTTGTCCATCTGAATATTTCAGTTAGTTATTTAAAGAAAAAAAGTATCTTCATTAGCACGAAAGTCCAAAACTTAGTATTAAAAATTTTTTATTTTCAAGT
The DNA here is from genome assembly GCA_000696205.2 of Oncopeltus fasciatus. Lineage (NCBI taxonomy): Eukaryota > Metazoa > Arthropoda > Insecta > Hemiptera > Lygaeidae > Oncopeltus > Oncopeltus fasciatus. The sequence goes on along the minus strand of KZ807337.1, from coordinate 330,814 downwards.
TAGTTATCAGCACCTAATTATAATAATAGTTATCAGCACATTTAATAATAATATTTTCTCACTACAATATTTAGATAAATAATATATCTATATCTAAAAAACCTTACAACTTACAGCTTGACAACTTACCTATTTTACAGAATTTTAATGATTAAAAAAAGAGACAAAATGAATGCCTGTTAGCAATCTTTTGTAACATAAGGTAACTCCATAATGTGACTGAAACCTTTTACCATTTTAAATTTTATTATTTTGTGACTTTTAAAAATTACCTATTTGTTGCTCAGCAACTTTCACATTTTATATTGAATAAAAGTTAGAGTTCTACCAGATTTAACATAATTTTATTTTTAGTTGATGTGTACTCAAAGTAACATTTTTGTATATGTATATATGATGTCTCTATTTTTACTCAGGAGTCTCTAATATTTTCTAAATTGCTACTAAATAGTAGTATGTGCACCCCAAGCTTTTTTCTTTTCTTTCTAGCACATTCCAAAGAAATATAGCTATTGAAGTTATCATGAAAGATTTTTTAATATTTTCTTCAAAGTGAAGTCTGAAAATCAGAGTTTTGTAAAAAAAACAATAAGTTTTACAGAAGGCCATGCTCCATGTTTTTGCTTGCTTGTCATTTAATTATAACAAAGCCTTATCAACTGAATCTTAATAAAAGTATAATTCCATTAATTTATCCATAATTCTCATGTAGTGTAAGTAAATATTTTTAACTAAGCATAATTTTATTACTGAAAATAAAATGCTTTTTATTGCAAAATTTCCAGGACTTCAATTCAATGAAACTGCAACCAATTGTATTTCCCAGCATAAAAACTAAGTATAGATTGGTTGTTCTCTGGTTAGAGGTTAATGAAAATGCACAACTTAGCATACAGCCTAAGGAATGTAGTTATGTTGTTACTTTTTAGGTTTTGATTCCTGGATCAATTTAAATGAATGGTGGTATCTGTGGGGATGGATTATTAAGCATATTACATTTAAATTTGTCATTTACTTTAGGTATGATAAAATCCAAATAATTGACTTATTCATTTTTCTATTTTTTTCTTTACTATTTTAGTAATTAGTAATTACATAATTTATAGTAATTTAGTATTTTTGGAAAGCAATAAGTTAATATTTTTTTCTGAGAAATACAAATACTTTTTCTTTTATTAGTCATGTTATTTATGTCCCAGAAAAGCTTCTAAAGCACTCAATATTTGAAAAAATATATGTTTAAAAGTGAAAAATTAGGACTTTTATAGCTTGTCTTCTCCATAACAGGACTTTTGCATTATCTCTTTGCAATAATTAGAAAACTTTATAAAACTTACTCTAAAAGAAATTCATAACTCATAATACCCTTTTGGGATTATTTTTAATTATTATAGTTCCAATTAATAATTTTGGATGAGATACAGAAAGATCTTCATATCCTTTATTGTATAATAGAAATATTATAACATTCAAAAAACTTTGTGTAAATTCTCAGTAGCTAGCATTAAATTATAAAATTGAATATATCTAAGAGATTGTTATAAGTCTAGGTATATATCTGGAGCACTTTGAGAACCCGAATCTCCTGCTTTCCGGGCAAGTATGCTGGCCATTGCACCACCAAGACTAGCTAGATAATTCATTCTAATCCCTGCACTTTGCTACGAGTCTAAACCCCCGAGTAAGACGAATATATCGTCATATGCTCGAAGGAGCTAACATTGTCAGCTATTTGTTAAACTCTCATTTTTTTTTATTATTTTTTTTAAATGATTTTTGTTGTGGTATTTAATCCCACTTAATTTTATACAATAAATGCAAGGGAACAGAATAAAAAAATCCGGTAGGAGAGCTAGGTTTGAGTCCCGGCTGAGGAAGTAGAATTTTTTTATTCTGTTCTCTTGCATTTATTGTATAATATTTTTATTTAAGTGTTCGACCACTTAAGGTAATAGAGGTAGAGTTTATCTACAAGTAGCTACCCTGTTATTTCATCCATGGTTCTGGGCAAGTTTGTATTTTTCCATTAACACCTCCCTGGGAGACAATTTAAACCTGAAGCCACGAGGATTGTGAGACCAGAGTAGATCCTCCCCCTTTAATCATGAAAAAGTTTTGAAACTCTGTACTCCATGTTTTAGGCTTCAAATTAGCAGAGAAATATAAATATTAGATAGTGTTAAACCATGTGTAGACAAAAAAATTAATTCCAAGAGATAATTTTTTTTTTTTTTGTAACTAATAAGTTTTCCTTTATTATTTCATCCAAAATTGATGATCATTTAAATATGTAAACAACGTATCATTGGCTTTGAATGTGGTATAACATTGTAGATTGTCGAAATATTCATAGCATATTTGTGGAGATGTTTTTGCCCATATAGAACATTAAATTTCCCCTAAACCTGTTTGCCACAAATTTGTGTAAATGTGAATATGGCTCAAAAGAAATTTTATGCATTCACTTTATAATTTGATGTGAAAGATTTCACCTGTATTTTTAAATAAAAAGAAATGTAAAATTCATATACACTGTATGTCAGTGATGACAGTTTGGCCTAACATTAAAAATTAGGAGCTGGCTTAATTTTATTTGAGAATGGCAAATATAACCTGATATACCTGTGTATCAATAGGTTTTAATTACAGTATTTAATCTTGCAAATCCATTTACTTTGGTTTAAGATTAACTTGATAAAATAGTGTAATCCTTTCATATTATTATGACTTAATTTAAAAAATATGTTTAGTCATTTATTTACTGCATTTGTAAAATCATTTTAGCTTTAATATTTTGTTGTTTTTTTTTTTCTATTATTTTGTACAGGACTATTTTGTATCTTTTTGCAAATAAAACATTATTCTTTGCTATTTTTGCATATTATACAAACTATAGAAAATAAGGCAATTTTGTTCAATTTTATTCTTCTTTTTATCAGTTCATTAACTCATCTCTTTCACCACTTTGGTGGATAAAATTTAATTTTTTTTTACCTATTATTATTTGCTGACCCAATTTTATGAACTGTCAGGAGAATGATGTGTTCCTTGATTAAGGGTTGAAAAAGAGGATGAAATGAGCTGCTTAATTAAAGGATGCAACTTCCTCCTGAAGAACATATCTGATGAAGCTTTCTCATATCATCGTCATGGAAACCCCGAGTATGAGTTCCAAGTTGCCAGTCCCAACATATTTCCATATATGCTGGTCAATATTGGATCTGGTGTTAGCATTCTTAAGGTAAAATTTTATAAATAAATTTCAATAATTTATTTAATTTTAAGTTTATTTTATTTTGTTTGACCTCAGTATATAAATATCAGTTTTTATCCTTTTAAGTCTTTATGAACACATTAACAATTCCTAAACTGCCAGAAAAAATCAGGTCAAGCTTAAAAACTATAAGCATGATCGAGGCCTTTTCTAGCCATTTAAAGACCAACTGCATTGTTGACATGAATAAACTAGAAAATATTTTCTTAATTTTTTTTTTAAATGTGAAAAGCCCAATAAGGTTTTATATTATAGAGTTGAATCATTTAAACAAAACTAAGAAAGAAAATTAAAAATCAGTCAAGCATTTGTAAATAATATGCAGTAGTTTTCTTTTATGGTGATTTTGCATTATGTTTAGTTTACTTTCTTAGAAAATAAATTATTGTAATGAAGTAAAAAATGACTATTCCCCCTTAAAATTTATGTTTTACTTTTCAAGATGCATATCTGAAAAAAAAAAAAAAAAACCTATACCATTCACAATATTCCTCAAAAATAGCTGAACTGATTTTGATGTAATTAGGGATTAAGGTTCCATCTGTTTCATGGATGTGCCTTATTGTATTTGAGCATGTTATAAAACTCTGTAAGGGTGTTAAAGTAATAGTTAAAAATTTAAAATTGCCTAACAGCGAAACAATTTAAACCTAACAATCATTAATGCCATTTTGAAAAATGCATTAATCTCTAAATTCTTTGTTCAGTTCCTTTTTTCATATCTGCAATGTTTTTTCTGGAAAGTGATGGTTTGTACTGTGGATGGCTGAGTTTTCTCCCATTATTTGTACTTGAAACAGAACTTTGTATTGCATCAATAATAATTAATGAAAAATATTATTTTAAAAAATCTTTATGTTACTTGTTTTTTTTTGTTTTAAATTTATGAGAAAATAAACTATTTTAGAATAACTTGTTGCATTTAATATAAATGTATTGCAGTAAAATTTTTAAAGAGGGTGATTTATGCCCAATACAAATTGCCTCTGAACATTTTAAAACTTTCCACCCTTCTGCTTCATATATTATTAGTTAAATTAATTTTAAAGAATTAAGAAATATTTNTATTTAAAAAAAAAATATTAATGAAATTATATTATTTATTCATACTTTAAGATTCTTACAATAATAAATTTTTCTCAATCTTTGCCCAATCTTTTACCATATGTCCATACTATCTGAAGATCATAGAAGTATTTTTTCATATTTTATTAATTGACAGAAGTAATTGAATTAGTCATAAATAATTTTGTCTTATAGCTGTGGTTTATTGAGTGATATCCTTCGAGTATAAGATGACTTATTCGTCTTACATGGAGGTTTTGACTCGGAGTAAAGTGTGGGGAGTTGGAGAGATTATCTGAGCTGCCTCGGTGGTGCAGAGGTTTACCCGCCTACCCAGGAAGTATGAGACCCGGGTTCGATTCCCAGCTGAGGCAGTCAGATTTTTTTTTCTGGCTCCCTGTGCATTTTTACACATCAATATATTTTTCTACTCTACTAAAATGAGCTAATGTGAGGTTTCAATATTTATCCGTGGAAGCTGATCAAAATCTATCCTATGTGATTATTTACAAAATTAGGCACACTAGGAATATTTTCCCTTGAGATCTGCCTTTTAAATTCATTTCCTATTCATTTTTCCGTTATTGGGACTAGTAAGTGTTGTAATATTATGTTGTCTATATCAATTTAAAAAAATATATTTTATTGTAATTTATCAGTTTTTTTATTCAATATGTTCATTCAATTTAAAATACGAAGACTATTTTGCAAGGATGGGGTTATGGAATGCCATTCTTCACACTATAAAATTTCTCTTCCTTATCAGTTTCTTCTTTTTTACAGGTTGAATCAGAAGAAAAATATGAAAGGATTGGTGGTACTGCTACGGGAGGTGGAACCTTTTGGGGTCTAGGATCCCTTCTTACAAATGTGAAGGTATTACTTGCTGCTTTTAATAAATATATTAACTTACTCAATGTTACAAAAGTTATAATTAGGAAAAAGAAAACTCTATTTCGTACATTAAAAAGCTAATATTATTTAAAATATATGTATTAAAAAATTTTTATTTTAGATTGTTATCAGTTGGACATGACACAAATTCAAATATGAAAATCGTGTTTTCATGAGGAAAAACAGGGAGACATTAATCTAACCTAATAATTTTGAAAAATTTCCATGGAGACATGTTGATTACCTTTGCAAAGCTCATAATGGGATAGTACTGATATGTTAATCTGTGGTTGATTAAATAAATGGAATGAGAACTTAAGACTATATTTAAAGAACTTGCCTCAATTGGGGTGAATCTGATTACTAGCTCCCTAGCTCTGCCATGTGCTACGTATCTTGTTCCAAATGCATGCACCCCAATTGACCATGGAATTTGTGTATTAAGAATAAGAGGCAAATTCTTTAACTAGATTCTCAAGTTTTCATGCTCCAACTGAAGCTGCACTTGAGGAGGAATGAGAAGCTTTATGTGATGCAATGGATAGCATCTTAGATAACTGTACAAGAAGTGATATAAAGATCATTTTTGTGAAGTTCAAGACAAAGATAAGTTAGTGGATGTAGCTCATATCGGTGACACTGAGGAAGACCTGATCCCTGAGGAATTGCATTGGAGTTGTTAAAGCATGGTTCGAAATAGGTTTGGGCATAGCCTCCAGAGGGGTTTAAAAGAGGAATCATTTGCTCACTCTACGAAAAAAGAGATACCCTCGAATGCTCCAATTAAAGAGGCATAACCTTCCAATAGTGTGTCTACAAGGTATTTTCCAATTATTAGATGTTTTTTGTTGGCGTTCTGTCAAGATAGATCCCAAAAAATACAAATTTAAAAAATGTGTACTTTTTAAATTATCTGCCAAGGTTTCGGCTTACATTGTTTAGGCTTTATATTGTTATGAAGGTGTTCAGGTCTATCATGAAGGCGAGAGGGGGCATCGTGTCACTAAGATCCCATTTTCATATTTTCTAATGTGTTAGTTACAAAATTGTAGCCAGTAGCAGTTACCAAACAGGCTTCAGGAAAGGAAGAAAAACACTTGATCAAATCTTAGTACTAAGCACAATTTTGGAATGGTTGATTGAATATAAGATCAATGATCTTTTCATATTAAGATATAAAGATACAATTTTCATATATCTTTTCATAATATAAGATGATATAATACATCTTTTCATAGATTTTTGTGGTGCTTATGAAAGCATTAAATGGCTGAAGCTGAATGAAGCACTGCAGAACCTCAGAATCCCATCGAAGCTTATTCCAGTAATCTAGCTTACCTTCGATGATGCCAAGTGTACAATTAAAGTGTAGTCAGAAGTCCCACCTGAGTTCCAAACAAAAAGAGGGCTGCAACAGAGAGATGGCCTAATCTGCTTGCTCCCAATTAGGCCCTGGAGAAGATTAGGAGATTGGTCCAGATACTTGGTTACATTGATAATATAGACATAGCTGCCAAATCTTTTAATTGATTAAAGGAAGTGTTTCTGAATTTAATGGAGGCAGCTACCGACAAGGGTCAATAAATGAATGAAAAATCAAATACATGAAGGTAAGCAGAACTACAGACAAGGGTGCCAAGCCACCATTAGTCAATGAACAAAAAAAAAGTGTGACCAGTTCACATGTCTGGGAATCAACAGTAAGCAGTACTAACATAATATCTGTCAAAGTGAAGCGCATAATGAAGGCCAACAGATGCTACTTTGGGCATAGGAGTTCTGCCTTTACCAGGCAAACAAATATATTAAATAGCTGTCTACAAACAGAGGATCCTGTGTCGAATTATGGGAAAGTGACAGATGGAGAAGTCAGCATAATAGTGAGCTTCATAAGCTATTGAAGAAAGCAGATGTGATCTGTAACATATAGCTGGGAGGACTGTGATGGGCTGGACATGTGTTTAGATTGCCTAAAGAGAACATGCTGGGGAAACTTAATGGAAAAGCTGAATCAGACAAGGGCTAGAGGAAGAGCGAGGCTACGCCAAGGATGCCTGGACCCTCCTAAAAATATGGAGCAGCCGCACAGGACAGGGCTAATTGATGAAAGCTCATCGAGGAGGCCTAGGTCCTCACCTTGGTTTTTAGAGCCACAGAAGTTAACTTATGTCAATCAGCTATGTTGACATTGGTTGATCTGTATTGATCCCAAAGTTGGTTGCTAAAATTAATTTTACTTCTGAGGTTTGAAATACTAGGGCTGTCAGCACCCTGAAGACGTTCTTCAAGAATCTAATGTGAAAATAATACTGTTATCAACCTTCACACTGGGACAGATTTTAGTCTTAGTTCTGCAATCAATTCCAATTGCATATAAGGTCAGTTCTTGTCTCTCTAAATTAAATTTCTTACATTTGTGAGTGATTTCTTTGTGAGTGTATTCATACTTTGGTAAGTAATTTTTATTTATAGTTTCACAAGTATTTTTATTTTTTTAGACTGCAACTGGAAGGTAAAAATTCACTATCTTAGCATAAATTTACTGTTTTAAATTTTTCCTTCCTAGTCCATAAGTTCCATGCTCTTATTGGGACTTCCTCAGGTTTTTTCTCGTTGGAAATGTATTTTTTTTTGTTATACTCTGTGTTTAAGTTCAATTATGCCCAAGCCTAGCTTCTTTGCTATATCTAGGAGCTGGTTGATGTTTTTATTAATACTCTAATTGTAGCTGAAATCTGAGTTTTACTGGACTATTATGACACCAAATTTGTTATTGATCTCTGCTAATTCATCATCATTACTTTATCATGTTAATGCTAGTGTTGTTCGACATTACTTTAGACTAACTATACTATTTACACTACATTTGGAAAGACTGAATGTCCTGTCAATTATTTCAGTTCATTAAAAAAAATTTAATGGTTTTTTATCGCCACTGAGAGTTCTGTCCTAATAATTTTCTTGTCCACATTTTTCTCATTCTTGAAAAGTTCAGAGACTGAACATAGGCAAATAATTGAAGAACTAGGAAATTTGTCCTGATTTTAATCCTATTTTAGTTTTTATTTTAACGCTATTTTGAAATATTTAAGTACACCCTAACGTAGTACAATCTCCTGATGATATTTATTTTTCCTAGAAATATCTTTTGGGGGACCAGGAATTCAATAATTTTTTTTTTTTTTTTTTTTTTTTTTTTTTACAAATGCTTTTTGTGAAACAGAAATTGTAGAATTTGAAATTACATTTTGCTCTAATATTTTAGGGTTTTGATGAGTTACTTGACCTTGCAGAGAAAGGAGATCACAGAAATACTGATATGCTTGTAGGTGATATTTATGGAGGCGACTATAAATCTCTTGGATTGGACAGTGACCTTCTAGCATCATCTTTTGGAAAAGTTTGTGATACAAGCCGAAGAGGAAAAAGTAATTTTCTTTTTTTAACCTAAAGTGAATATTATTATTTTATTTTTATTTAAGTGTATCTACATACAATATTTTTTTAGAGGTGAAATATTCAGAAGCTGATTTGGCAAGAAGTCTTCTGTACACTATCAGCAATGATATTGGACAAATAGCATCCCTTTATGCGATGATTCACAACTTGAATAAGGTTAGTTCTCATCTTTCTAAACTTAATTTTCTATATTTATGGCTTATGTCTGTGTGAGTTCGCTCATACTTTTGGTTAATAGTCAGTTATTTGTCCACAAGTAATTTTATTTTTTAAAGAGTAATTAAAGGGTAAAAATTAATACATTATTATAAATTTAACTCCAATTTTAACGCTCTTATTGGCACTTCTTCAGACACTTTCACCTTTAAAATAAATTTATATTTTAATATAGAAATTTCATGTCTAAAACAATCATTTAAAGGCCCATGTTTATATTTAATGTTTGAAAAACTCTTCAAAACAAGTTCTCTTTACCGACATGAACTAATTCCAAACCCAGTATTTTTAATATTAAATAAAATTGAAACAACTCATTCTACTTCAATACTTATAATTCAAATTTTCACTCCATCCTGCAGTTTATTAACTGCTATTTTATTTTTATTAGTATGGTTACTTTATTCACCTTACTCTTCTTCTTCAATACATTTGAGTTACGTTTGACAAACAGAATTTTCAAATGTGGGTTGTTGTATTTTAAATTTGAAAAATTAAAAAAAAAATTTCGTCTAAAGTCCCATTTAAGTTATATTTTTTCCTTGTTTCTTTATATTTTAGGCACTCTGCAAAAATATGTTTGATAGTAAGAAACTTCTTACAAATACAACTGTCCACAGACCTCACAAATGATTAGGTTATCCTTTGCCATTATATAGCCATGAGTAAGTCTTGTGTGCCCTATTCTTAGTCTGGCTAATACCATTTCTCTCTTACGGTCATTTGACATGGAACTGGACCATACTCTCGGAGTAGATTGTATCTCACGTAACTTGTCTCTGGTTGACCACCATGTATTTTCCCACTTATTAAGTACTAATTTTTAACTAGTGCTTTTACATCATTCAAGGTGACTTTTGAGTACATCTCACCATCTTTTATTGCTTTCTTTGCTAGCTAGTAAGTCTGCATTTTCATTGCCTGAAATTCTGCGGTGACTAGGTATCCATTTAAGTGTCACTTTGCTATCTTTCTCGTTGAGGTGATCTATTGCAATTAGAGTTTTTATTGTGAGATATTGGTTGGTGAAAGGGCTTTGTAAAGCTAAAAGAGCAGATAAAGATTCGGTAAATACAGAAATGTTTTTTGATAATGGCAATTTAATATTTAGGACTTTATTTATTGTGAGTAATTCTGCGGTAAACATGCTTGACATCTGTGGCAAAGGGAACATAAAGGGTCTTCCATCTATTAAAAAAGCTGATCCAACGCCTTCAGAGTTTCTTGAGCCGTCCGTATAAATGCTTATGCAAGATTTTTTATCTGGGACAAGCTTTTTAAAGTTATTATGAAATATGATGGGGATGGTATCCTTTTTTATGTACTTAGTGAGAGTTAGGTTAATATGTACAGGCTTGAGAGACCAAGGTGGTTTTGGAGAGACTGACTGAGGAATAATCTGTGGAATTTGCGTGGCATATTTTCTAATGAGGTCATGTGCTCTCCTTGTAAAAGATGATGAACCAATGCGAAGTGGACAGTGTTATTTCGGTACAATATAAAACCTAGTTATTATCCACTTAACATTTAAGTACATATCTTATTTACATAATCTTTACTTGATCATATCTGGAGAATATTTCAATTCACAACTTTGGAAAGATAATATTTTAAAAATTGGAAATATTTTTTAACTGTATCATTTTGCTGCAGCTGCCTAAGTGGTCCAGGATCATTCTTAATAATTCATCATAACATATTTTGATACATGATTTGAAACTTACAAATATCTTCTTTTAGGTTAAAAATAAGATTAATCTATTTTCTCTTTAATGAGTTTGATTGAATTATTATCTAAAAAATGCTAAATTTAACTTCTAAGACGTATGTTTTAAGAACATTTCATTACTATTTAAGGATTAATAAGAAACCACTGCTAATTTTATTTAAATATTTTAGAATATACTGATAAAGCTTATTAGTGTTCTTTTTATTTCAGGTATACTTTGGAGGTTACTTTCTGAGAAACCACCCCCTCAGTATGCACACTATTTCCTTTTCCATCAACTTCTGGTCTAAAGGTACTGTGCAGAGTCTTTTTCTGAGACATGAAGGGTATTTGGGAGCAATTGGGGCTTTCCTCAAAGGAGCAGAGCAATGTGGTAAGACCATTTTAAAGTTATTCGTTTTTAAAACTTATTCACCTTTGGTTTTATTATTACTAATAATGTCCAAACTTCAGCTAAAACTATTCAAGTAAATCATTAATACAATATTTTCTTCTCAGTATTTAAGTAATAAACATTTTGTGTAAAAATGTTTAATTCCTACAATGGGTGGTCTTTGTCACTTTCTAACTCCATGTCTAATGCAAAAAAATAACAGCTTAACAATTTAAAATTTCTTTTCTCTAATTCAAAACAATTTACTTTTATTATAGAATTTTAAATTGAAAACTGTTTTTAATTTTAAATTGACCTTCTGTTGCAAAGTAAATGGGCCTTCCAAACCCTCATAGTTACTTTCTTAAATATTTCCTTTAATATGCATTGTAGCAAAAATGTTATTAAAACTTATATTTTACATCTGTTCTTTTCTATAAATATTTTTCTAACTCAAATGTTTTGATATTGATGATTCTTGATTGATGATTCTTCTTTAACTTACTTCAACCATAACAAAATAATTCAAAATTGAAAAAAAAAAAAGTTTGTGTGTGTGAATGTGCATGTGTGCACGCATATGCATATAAATAAGTAGATATGTCTTGCTATTACCAATTATATTTACTTCAGAAATGTCAACATGTCAACCTAATCTCACTAGTTCAATGTTAGGATTTCAGAAGCAAGATTATGAACACTTGTTACTTGCTAGCTGTACCTCAGTGCCACTTTAGAGAATTAAATAATAATTATGAAGGTTTTAATTTTCCATTGGATTTAATCTACTTATAAAGTATCAAACAAAATTTCATAGTGTCACAGCATTTAATGCTGTTCAATTTACAGCCACTAACATAAATCTTATTTTATAAAATTTTGATTGCTTGTCAACGACCATTTCTCTGAGAGAACTTAGTATAAATGATTTATACTCAAAATAAACAAAAATTTTCTCTACAAAAAATCATGGCTGTACAATGAAATCTAATTTAGTGATGATTTTTTTTTCCAACTTTTTCCAGGTGAAAATTACTCTTGGCAGGAAAATTATGCTGGTAGCTCTGGATTTGGCCCTGAGCCATCCTCCTGGCTCAATTCCACGGTACCAGTAGCTCAATTGGAATTGGACAGATGGGGATCTCCTTTGGCTTACTGTCCTTTACTTGCTGGAACGGATTATATTCCTGATACTGTTGATCTCAATTCTGACCACCAAGCAAGGTTAGGTCTTTTTTTATTTCTTGTAACAGTATTTATAAGACTATATAGCTTTAGTTTCCAGCTTAGATTAGAGAAACAAGATTATTATATAAAAAGCATTTTACAGTTACCCCTCTTTTAAAGAGTTAATGGCTGTGATTAGTTTTTTTAATAAACTACAAATTTTAAATGGTTCTACCAAAACATAAGGAAACATAATAATTTTTTATAAAATTACATATTAATTTAATATTTCTTCAATCATAAGGAACTCATCTAATGGAAAGATGCCTAATTTGATTTTTTAAATTGTGGATATGGGGGTTCAATTTATGTATCTGTAACTGGCAACATAGGTGTTTTTAGGCACCATCTGACATACCCATTGTAAGGTTTGACATTATTTATGGTATTTGTAAACAGAATGTTTTGTCATAAGGATGCTATTTGTGTTGTTTACATTGATTTGAAAATCTCATATTGGAGTTAACTTGTGAACATTTTCGTGCAATGATTTACTATGACTTTTGACATCGACTATCTCAACAACAGTGCATCAACACTTCAACTTTTGGCAATGAAGCAACCAATTAAAACCACTGGTATCACCAGTACCACTGGTGTAGTGAATTCAATTGTGGCCGTCATTCATCCAAGGACTAATTTAAAGGTCGTCCAAAATCAGCTGTTGTGCCTGAAAACATTGATGCTGAGAACTGATAATGCAAAATCATCTTGTGACACTCCATGAGATAGAGTCATCTCTGTATTGGTATGACAAGGTTCCAATGATGCTGGATCATTCTTCACCATGATAATACAAGCTCTCACACATTGGCCTTAATCCTAATTTGCTACCCAGTGATTAAATTTTATTTCCGTACGTGAAGAATAAAATACATGGTCAACGGTTTTGATGCCATAAGATACGGTTGATGCATTAAAAATGCATGTTTTGGAGATACCTCAATTGAAATTAAAAAAAAAAAAAAATGCTTTTAAAATTGATTCAAGTCCTTGAAAAAGATTATCCATCATCGCAGAGAATATTTTGAAAAACAATAAAACCATTTTTAATGATAAATATCTGTTTTTGTTTATTATTCCAGATACATAAGTAGAAACCCTCATACTAGAATGTCTATATATATATATAATTGTGCATAGAAATATATGACTGAATTCATAAGTTTAGGAACCAGAACACATTCCTGCAAGATAGGTTACTCAAGATAGTCTAGTGTCATCCTTACCTTAATGTTTTAACTGTTCATTATTCATGATATAAACACATTACATGTAATTATTTTCTTGGCAGTTGGTAAGTCTTGAAAAATCAAATATATTTTACAAATTAGAGCTCTTGAACTTGATATTATAATGAGGGTTTCCTTTGTGGGGAAAATTTTGATTATTTTCAATTGATCAAACTTGTTCTATCAATAAACAAATTGTGTTGTTCTTTAATTAATTGTATTGGGTAAGAATATTTAAATTTAAAAAAAATTAGATCACTGTGTGGAAGTATGAAGTTTTATCCAAGTTATTAAAAAACTTTCAGTTTACGCCCTTGTTAGAGTTCTCTTTTCTTTGTTTTGATATTTTCAAAATTTATGTCACAACAGATCATCACTTAAGAATATTAATATGAAATATAAAATTTCTCTAAAAAAGTTCTCTCATTTCTTTTTGCTTTTCTCTGAAACACAACTCTTCCTTCTGCAATTTTTCCCAAAAGTTCTACAGCTTATTATTGCATGAAAGATTATTTATATTTTAAATAGCATTGTGATCCAATAAGCTATATGACATAATACACAACAATTATGTTCTGTAATGCCTTAGAAAACAATTTATTTCTGCATTTTTATTTAATATTATTGTTAACTTTCTTCAACAGGGATTATTGGTTGTCATGTTTTGAAGAATCAATTGATAAATTTGTGTCAGCAGCAATTTCTAGTCAGGTTGAGTCTGAGTCTGCAATAGATAGAGCTCATCAGTTTAAAGAAAAATTTATCAGAAGACTGCACCAACTAAAGAAACAACCATTGTAAGTTTTAATATACTCTTGACCAATAGTTTTAATAGTTATCTGAGGGTCTTGAGAGTTATACTGAGTAAATTAGTGCATTTACATGGTTAGAACTTCTGGCCCTATAGGGCATTTTTTCTCAAGGAATCACAGTAAAATATATTTTTAGATCCATAAAAAGTAAAATAAAAACACAGTGGTAGAAATATTTATTTTCACCAAAAATCATAACATAAATTTGTGTTAGTGTATGGGTGTGCAAGCTTGCATACATGCACATAATTGCAAGGGCATACACTGTAAAATTATTACTTTTAATAAGGTTATACTTTGATGGGAAATATTCATTTTCAAATCCAATTTAAAGTTTTATTCAATTTCAATAGCCAACCAAATTGGTTTATGGCAATCTCATTTGCTGGTTTGTCCGTCCCTTCCACATGCTCATTCCGAGTTTTCACTCAATTCAACCAACAAATTAGTTTTGATAGGGCCATAAGTGAACCTGTAAATTTGTTGTGCGTTATGATAAAGAAACATTGGAATTTAGAGCAATGTTGTTCATTCTATCTTTGAGTCAAAATTGGGGAAACCACAAGTGGGTCCTTTAAAAAGTTTAAACAAGCCTAAAGGGAATATTGCTTATCATGGGCACAATTTTTTTGCTGACACAAATCATTTTTTCATACCAAGACACATTGAAGTTTAACCTAGATCAATGAAACCTTCAATATAAAATGTGTGAAAAACATTAAGCATGTGAAGGCTCTTGTGTAATCAGACAAATTAATGTTTAACAAAAAATACTATCATCTTCCATCAAATTTGACTAAAATTTTGGACATTCGAAAGTTTTGTGCCAAATAACCTTACAACTGGGCCAAATACCATTTAAAAAAAAGGTGTGTTTTGAAAATGACCAAAATTCATCATTGTGTGTATGAATTCTAGATATTTAAGTATAATTCTAAAGCAAAGAATTGCTCACTCTTTGATTTGCTCTTTTGATAGTTTGGGTGTCATGTATAAAATTTGTTCCTACATGACAAGCTCTCAACCAAGTGTTTTAAAAGATGACCTTGAAGGGCTCGGGGGAAAGAGTGGTATGTTTAAAAGTAGACATTTCAGACAAGTGGAAATTTACACAGGGAATTGTTGACCTCGTAAAGCATTCATATTTTTTTTCTTACCCATCTATTCACCTGTTTTGTATTCTTGTGACTTTTTCCTTTTTCTGAAAATTTTTTTTGAAACATGACATTCTATTGAAACAATTTTTAAAAGAAGTTCATACTGGAACTGGAGAAAATTGAAATACTATCAATGACCAATTAAAAGCTCTACCAGTTGAAGCCTTCCATTGTTGCTTCTAGAGTGAAATGTCTCTTTATAGGTGCAAAGTGAAGTACTAAAATTATTTAGAAAAATAAAACTTCTCTTAGTAAAAAATCAGTCTCATTACTTTACTTCTCCTCCTCTTGTGTATTATATGTTGTATAATACACTTATACTTTATATATATATATATAAGTGTGTTTGTGTGGGCTTGTGTGTGTGTATAAGTTTTTAGAATGAAGGTGTGCACGTGTATGTTAAATGTTAAATTGTCATATTCATATGAATTTTCATTCATTTGTTTATATATAAACATAACACAATGTGTACAAACATATCTATGTGTATGAACATAGTCCTGTTCTTTTTTTATTTTTCTGAAATAATGAGTGAGTTAAAAATATGTCTCTATTCTAGGCTTTAGTACTTATACATTAATAATACATCTAATTTAGTCATTTATTTTGCTTAGATTTTATGGAAGATTGTAATGACATAAAAATTGACTACTGTAGCTCCTTGAAAAGCAGGGCAAAAATAAGAATATCAAGAATGGCTATAGAATAGAGGTTTAAAACTAGGAATATCATAATGATAGTGGGGGAAATGAAAGATAGAGCAGGAGTATAAAATTATCTTTCTCAGCAATAGTATTGTCATTTTGACTTAGAATTCAGATCAATGAAATTTATTCTTCAAAGTGCCAAAAACCAACCAATGAAACAGCTGATTAGTTCCTGTAACTCAATTTCAAGTTCTCTAGTAAGTGTCCATAAATTAGCAAACTATAGACAAATTGGGGAAAAGGAGAGGAGGTAAACAATTACTACATTAATATTTTAATAGATCATAATTATATTTTATAGATCTTTTCATGTTAATTGTAATAATTTGCATAATAGTAGTATTCTTTTTGTAGTTAACTAATTTATTTGAAAGAAATATCTACTGTTAATGATTTGTTGGGATTTACTATGATGTCTCTTGCAGCAGGATTGTTGTGATGGAATTGATGATAGATAGAGGAAGTAGTGCTGAATACTAGTGAAATAAGAGATTTCCAGAAAAACTTTTAGAATAAATCATGGGATAGGATGGATATTGATTAGATTAAAGTAAAAGAAGTTGTTGGAGATGAAAATTGAAGAAAGTATCTTTCATTGCCAAAGGCAATAATCTGGGGTTTCTTGAAATTCATAAAAAGTTTGTTAATGCATGTTTACATGGATGGTAATACAGATCCATTCTGAGGTTGAAAGAATGTTTTCAAGATTAGAAAGAAGTAACACAAAGATTTTTGCATAGGCTTCTACTTTCTCCAGAAATATTCATAATTTCTTCTTCCAGGCTTTACCATGTAGAAAAGTTATTTTTTGTCGAACTTTAGCATATCATGTGATGGCTTCTTCAGGGCTGAATGTAGAATTGTAATTTTTTCAGCTTCAGTTACAGTAGTCCATAGGCAGTAGGAAGGAGCATGCAGGCACTGACTGAAAGTCTTGGGATTACTTTTGGACCTTGTTAAAGTCTTTGTGAGGGCTCCCATGTAAATTATTTTAAAATTAGTTCTCTTTTTTATTCAAGAGAATGTTATGTAATGTTTGCACCAAATAGTTTTTATATATATATATATATATATAAGAAAATATTTCTGCTTTTCTGGTACAGTTTTAATTTGCAATAAATTTAATTTAATTCAGAAAATTGACCAAAAAAAAATATTAATCTTATATAGATGTTGATTTGTTTTGATAGATGAAAAATTATCATTAAATTTGTATATAAATAAATCGTTTACTGGTACATTGCCAAGAACTCCCTTGTGAATTAATTTGCTATCCTTTGTTGCTATGTTGAATGCAATAAAAGTAAATATCATTCAAAAAATCATTATCAGCCAAACTTAGTTCTCTTAGCTCAACTTTTTAAATTTCTTGGTGGATTGAAAACTCTCAGTATGCAATTATTTATCTTATCCCTGAAAATTCCTTGTTCTTGAATTGGCATTGATTGAGAGCAGTTGGTTGTAAGGTTACAAGTTTCATATAAATTAATGCCAAATTAAGTTGTATTTTTTTATACTACTATGTTGTCACTAGATCTAAGCCCGAAACAAACCATAAATAAAAAAAAAATTAGCTAAACCATATTGGGTAAAAATAAAAATTAACTATTTCTTTATTATTAAAACTCATCTAGGAAATAAAATATTAATAAAAATAAAATCCGTTATGTTTTGCATTATAACAATATTATTAAATTCCTTGTTATTTATAGTTATTTTTAGTTTTGTCCTGTGTGATTTAATTATATATCTTTTTCTGTTTAGTATAGTATAGTTTACATTGTAAGCCAAAACGTTGGTTCCTATGTAAACTATATGAAAGAGCCCTATTTAATATTATGTATTTATTTATATCTTTACCAAAGCCTAAATATCAATAAAATGCTCTTAATTGTATGAAATTAGCATATTTTTTTTGTTTCTAGTTCTTATGGAAATTTGACTGTCCGTAGCCTCTTAGACACAATCGAGCATTACATGAGGGAATTTGATTTTCCAGATCCATATATATCTGTAAGTTTAAAATAATTAATATTTCTGAAGTAGAATTTTAATATTTCTATTTGAAATGTATAATATTTACTATATTAATATTAAAAGTGTCCTTGGTCCTGTTCTTTATACCCTTTTCACTGCCGACATCCCAACACATCCTGACACACTCCTCGCGTCCTATGCAGATGACACAGCCATACTCTCCTGCAACCCAGATCCTTACACTGCCTCAAAAAACCTTCAATCCCACCTTAACTCCATTTTCCAGTGGTCAAAACGCTGGCGAATACTCCTTAATGAGAAGAAATCAGTCAATGTTACCTTCACACTCCGCAGAGGTCAATGTCCGCCAGTCCTCCTTAATAACATTCCTCTTCCCTCCTTTCCGACAGTCCGCTACCTTGGGTTTTACCTAGACAGTAAACTAACCTGGAAGACTCACTTATAGACAAAGAGACAAGAGCTAAACAGACGCTTTGGACAGCTCTACAGGTTGCTGAACCACAGGTCCAGATTAACTATAGAAAACAAAATAACTATTTACAAAACATTAATCAGACCCATCTGGACATATGGTATTGTGGGGCACAGCGAAGCCATCAAACATTAGATGCATCCAGGGGTTCCAGTCCGAAGTCCTTCGCACAATACTCAACACTCCTCCCTACGTATCCAATAAAACCATCCATTCTGACCTGCAAGTACCTTTTGTTTCCGAGCTCATCCCCTCCAGATTTGATAAGTTCCACACAAACATCTAAGGACATCCAAATCCTCTAGTCCTCTCCTTGGCATCCCACGTTCATCCCGACAACCCTCCCCGACGCCTCAAGAGGAGGTGGCCAAGGGACCTCCTACTCCAATCAGTTTAGTTTAATACCTAGGGAGTGAATGCACTGGCATTTTTCTCCCCCTCTCAATCCCTCCTTGACTCCCTGCCTAGTCTCCTTCTTATCCTAGGATAGGAAGAAGATGGGTGCCAGATAGTCTATCGTGGGTTAACCTGGGCTCCTCTCTGAGGACGGGTTACGTCCCGGGATAGACGAGCAAGGACTATTATCATGTACCCCATCAAAAAATTAATTATAAAAAATGTACAGAATAATTTTTTTAATAAAGAGTTAATTCTTAATATTAAAAAATGGTTCTTCTTATTTTGTAGGTAAAACAGTCTGAAAATGAAGCAGCTCTTTCTCAGCTATCTCTCAGATTGAATTACTTAGATTCATTACAGGGTGATGCCAAGCAAATGGAGTTAGTCACTGGCATTTTGGCCGGCAATATTTTTGACTGGGGAGCAAAAGCTGTAGTTAAGATAATGGAAACTGAAGATTTTGGGCTCAATGAGGCAAGGAAGAAAATCCCTCGTAAGTTTTATACATCCAGCGTGAATTTTATGTTTTTTTTTATAAGATATCATTTAATAAGAGATCTAGAAATGTGTATACTGTAACTTTTAAAATATAAAAAATTGTCATACTTCAGAAAGTTTATCACATTTTATTGTTCTTTTTTTTTTTTTTTTGTTAAAAAGTTTTAAAAAAAATTGAGATAAGGATTATAAATTAATGGTTGATAAACCCTCAACTGAATTTGTTTTATGTACACATGAACTTATACCTCAGCAAATGTATAAAACTTATTTATATTGGGGAGGATGTGGGATGTGTGTGGGTCACAGGATTAAGAAATCTAGGATAAAATGCCAACAGTTTCCGAATATTTAATTCCTTCTTCAATGCCTACATTTATTTCAACAAATAAATAAAAATAAAACTAGACAAATTAAAGTCAGCAACTCTATGACTAATATCCAGAAACCTAGGGTAGACTAGTCACAGGTCCTGACTGGCTTATCACATCCTGCTGTCCTTATCTCTTCTACCATCTTCCATCTCACTCCGGGCTAGTCTTCTACATTTGGGCTTCCTCGCACCCCCTGTCAAAATATATTTGTACCATATTTCACCTATTAATTGTGTATTAATTGTCTATTATTAAAAAATTACCATCCTAATACCTCTTTGTAAAACTTTCTATGCTTGTTGTCCATCTCCCTTTCAAGTATCTCCATATTATCTACTTGGAGATCAATTGTATATACATGCTCACTTGCATGTTCAGATAAGCCAAAAGTGTTATTACTTCCTTCCTGACATCGAACGAATGTTGCCTTACTCCTTTACTCAAATATTGGCTCATCTCACCATAATAGACCTCAACAGTCTGTTCTTTAATTGCAGGATCTTACACTTTGGTGTTCAAATTTTTCAGTAAGCGAATATTCTTGTAAGCAACTTTAGTCGTGGACATTCTCTCAATATGGCCCTTTTATTTCTATTGGAATGTTAGCCTTATTTATATTTTCTTATTTCAGTACCTTTATTAGCTTAAATCCCAATGCAATTTAATATATATAATATGCATTGAATGTGTCAAATTAAATATAATTGATTATACCCTGTAACCGTACCTCTTAACAATATAAATATTGCATATTTTTACATTCCAGAATCATGTATATCAAATAGACTACACTAAATAGATCACATAATAAATCTCCATTGTATTTATAATGGCTGAACTTTTTGTATAAGACAAGTCTCAGATTGAAAATAAATCTTCGGTTGAACAGAGTTATGTGTTTCTGAGGATTGTGTGTGTGTGTTTGTGCATGTGTGTATTCCATTTCACACAAAGGTATCACTATCTGGTTATCTTCCATAATTTTAATTATTGCTCAAAAGAATGGAGTGATAACCAATTTGAAACTAAGCACTTTGTCTCTAGCTATTTTTAAAATAAAGAAGTTAAACCTAAGTGGTATTTCAGTTTTTTCTCAATTTAAGTTGAGTTCATAAATGTCTGAAATCGGCCTAGAGTAAGTGTATAGGAAGGAATCATGAGCCTTTGGGTTATCTTCATCTAAGGAAGGAATCAAAACTATCTCTTTATTCATCACTAGCACCCAAAATAGTAGATGATTTGTGTATTTAAGTTAAATATCTATATCTAATTAATATTTGTTTCTCTTTTAGCTCGTCCATGGGTTGTTGATAATTTTGATGAATGGCTGTTAAGACTTCAAGAGCCACCACATAAACATGCTGCTATATTTGCAGATAATAGTGGCGTAGACATAATCCTTGGTATTCTTCCGTTTGCTAGATATCTTCTTTCAAGAGGCACCAAAGTAAGACAAATAACTATTCTTATTTAGAAGGGAGAGGAAGTAGGCTTGAAGGCTCACTCTTTATATGACTTTCTTTATAAACCTCTCCCAATATAGTTCTTGGTATTGGTTTACCAAAATTTCTTATTTTTTTAGCCACCCTGTCAAAATCTTGAGTCACACTTTATACAAGTTATGATCTCTTTTTTTTTTTTTTTTTTTTTTTTTTTTTTTTTTTTTTTTTTTTTTTTTTTTTTTTTTTTTTTTTTTTTTTTNTTTTTTTTAATAGAATAGCTCTCTATGTTATGATTCCATTAAAATCATCAATGAATATATGCCATTCGGTGCTAGTCAGCCATTGTGTAAACAACTTCATTGTGTGCTCCTCAATACTAACTATTTTATTAGTGTAATAGTGAACTAATATCTATCAAACATGGCACAGGCCAAGTTTAAGTGACAGTGCACAGTTTCACTAAGTTTAGTGAAAAACTATGGACCAACATACAAAAACTACGTAAGTAAATATCATATAAAAGTGTGCTCTGGTCAATGAACAATTCTATTGTTATCAGTGGAGGGGGAACGACACATTCCGTCCTACTACTTGTCCTAATAGTACGGGAGAAAGTTAACTCAGAGGCAGCCTCCTTGGCTGGGTCTGATAAACGGACGTCAATTCGACTCCCAACCCCAGCTAGCCCTGTTCGGGCGCGAGTTCAAAACTAGCCGCCTCTAAACTTTTTTTCCCCTTCTCTCTCTCTCTCTTTCTCTCTCTCTCTCTCACACACACTTATTCACATGCACAGTAGTTTCTATCATCAAATCATGGTATCGAACAAAGGCCATAACAAGAGGAATGCTCAGCTGGAGGGAAGCCCTCACCGCTGAATGATGTGAACATTGAGTAATCTGCAGGATTGAAGTTCTTACAGGCTCCTCCAAACGTAGCTTAAAAAAATTTTACCACAACTGAAGTAAATTGTAATACATTTTGTTTTATAAATAAACATGTCATACCAGGAAATAAAATTAATCCTAGATGACATCATATCCAGTAAGACTAAGTTAGGTGAAATTAAAAGAAGAAATCTTTATTGGTTCAGAAATAGAATTTTTTGAGAAATAGACAGCTTAATTCAATTATGGAGTGATCCTCAAAAAAAAGTTTTTACTCTTGTTGAGAGTTGTCTAGTTAAAAGATATCAATATTTTGAGCAATATAATCCTATAGAATTATTAAGAAATGGGTTGCAACTTGTTCCTGAAAATCCTTAACCTTCACTCCCATTTTAAATTGTTTCCATGTGATTCACTATGGTTAAGGGACTCCTAGATATTGTTAACATGGAAAAGAGATGTCAAGGTTATTGGAATATTTTGATGATGATTTCTGCTGGAATTTATTGTGTGATTAGTCAGGCTCAAAATTTGCTCCAAGCCCCAGCAGATGATCTCGAATATTGGTTTAACTTGTGTTTTTGATATTACCTATTATTATAATATGTGTTTTTTTTTTATCCAGAGCTAACTTTCCAATGTAAGAAACTTTTTTGTATTCAGCTATATCAAAATAATAAGAATACCCATTTTATTCAAAAGGCAATAAGTATACCAGGTATGCAAGTTTAAAATGTCGTTTATTTCTTAAAATATATACACAGTAATTTAAAAAAAAGTATAATATATTTTATTCAAAGTACTGGCCCTCGCTTTCTACACATTTTGTCCATCTCTCGGGCAATATATGGATACCATTCCAAAAGAATGCTTCATCTTTATTTGAAATCCATTCATCGAGCCATTTTCGTACGTTTTCGAAATTGTTGAAGTGTTTCTCCGCCAATGAGTGTCCCATCGATGAGAAGAGGTGATAATCAGAAGGTGCCAGGTCAGGTGAATAAGGCGGGTGGGGTAGGAGTTCCCAACCAAGCGAAGAAATCGTTTCCTTAGTCAATCTGGCTGAATGTGCAGGAGCGTTATCATGCTGAAGAATGACTTTGGCATGCCTGTGAGCCCATTCTGGGCGTTTTTCGATCAATGCGTGACTCAAATTGATCATTTGTTGTCGGTAGTGCTCGGTATTGACTGTTTCGCCGGGATTGAGAAGCTCGTAGTCGATTTGGTCGATTTTCTCGTTTTTGATCAGTAACATCAAAATCACCACATTTGAAACGTTGAAACCAACGTTCACATGTCTTGACGGTTGGAGCAAGATCGCCATAAGTCTCAACAAAAATTCGATGACATTCAGATGCCTTTTTCTTTTGATTAAATAAGAAAATCATGACATGCCGCAAATGCTCTTTATTTGGCTTAAAATTAGACTTTTTTAACACCAAAGAAAGGTATGATACGTCCACGTAAACGACTTAAAAACAACTGACTTTTGTAAACAAATGACTAACAAACAAAATAGCGTTTAGAGATAAGCAAATCCTTCAATAGGCTAAGAGCGCATTCTATTGGAATTAAAACGACATTTTAAACTTGCATACCTGGTAATTTAGTTCACCGGTCATCATTTAGGCTACTTATTTTCCATGAAATTACAATTTTTTTAATTGCAGGTAACATTGTGTGCGAATTCAGCACCAGCTTTAAATGACATCACACATAAAGAACTTGAGGTCATACTTAATCAAGTAGGAACAATTTGTCCCAAATTAAAAGAAGCCATTGAATCAGGGAATCTTGCAGCAATGGAAACAGCTCAGGCAGGGCCATGCCTTGATTTAGGGTAGGTTTAAAAATATTTCGTGCTTAACACAAAAATAATAATTTTCACCCAAACTTTTTGTTGATTGTTCCCTTTCATTAATTTGGGGTATATATCTTAACATTTCACATAATAAATTTGATATCTGAACATTTTCTCAATATCCAGTACTTTGTCTGTATTATTGTAATTGAGATCTTTTTTTTTTCTTTAGACGTCTTGACAGTGGGCTTGCCAAAGCAATGGAAAACATGGACTTAATTGTGATTGAAGGAATGGGACGAGCTGTTCACACTAACCTCAATGCTGTTTTTAAATGTGAAACCCTCAAAATAGCAGTAATTAAAAATGAATGGCTTGCCAATAGACTTGGAGGAAAAATGTTTGCTGCTATTTTTAAATATGAAGGACCTTCCAACATTATAAAAAGCTAAATAACTAATTTAAAAGAAAAATTTATATGTCTATGTGTATATGTATATATACATACATATATAAGTACATACATATATACAGATATATATTTTTTATAATGGTTTAACCATTTTGTACCATTGAAATAAAATAAACAAGATAGTGTTCAGTGCAAGTTCTATGATTTGAAGGAGAAGCCATTTTATGAGTTCTCAGATTGGTAGATAATTTGTTGGGCTTCGGTCAAGTTTGATGAAAAAATACTTTTTTTTACATATTTTTTATTATCTGCTGATGTTTCAGCTTACATTGTAAGCCATCTTTAGGACAATCACGAATGCAAGAGGAGACGTATTGTCACCTGAAACAAATCTGGTTCTCTAGATCTGCTTGACTGCATGATCCAGTCATTCAGATTTGTTTCAAGTGACAGCATGTCTTCTCTCGCCTTCATGATAGCCCTGAAGATAGTTTACAGTGTAAATCTAAATATAGGCAGATAATAAAAAATACATTTTTTAAATTGTATTTTTTTGGGTAAACCTTAACCAAATCCGAACAAATTCTCTACTAATAAGGTATTT
>KZ807337.1:219325-266868 GCA_000696205.2 Oncopeltus fasciatus | reverse complement strand
CTAATTGACAAGAGGATCCAACCAATCAGTGACCAGCTACCTGACTACTCCAGAGACCAGCCACCAGAACACAGTATCAACCAATGGGAAGGCAGACTTCGCCCAAGGACAAGACCGCGCCGGGATTATACACCACCTGGTGTATAAAACATGGTAAATATATACCATCTAAAAAAAAAAAAATCTCTCTTTACAACTCTCATTCTCTTTTCAGCCCTGAAGAAGCCATCACATGATGTGCGAAAGCTCGGCAAAAAAGAACAATTTGACTCGGTCCAACCCGGAAGATGAAATGGTAAATACATCTGACGACCGACGAAGCCTACGTGAACATCTAAGCAGACTTTATTAAGATGGACAAAATTTGAATAAATGACTAACCAAATTTTATAGGTTGAAAAGAGCAATAAACGTAAAATGATAAACCACTAAACTAACTGGCAAGAAAGTATTCAGCCATTGTAGTTATATTTTTAAATACCTTCCTCAACAAGCGATTTTCGCAAAAACTTTATAAAACATAAATTTCATAAAATAAATTTTTCACCTGTTATGATAAAAAACTTTTTCTTAGCTCATAATAAAACAATGATGTCAATATTATAAATTTTTGCTTTTCTCTATACCCCTTCCATCTCATCTGACTTCAACCAAATATGAATTCTTGCAAAAATGTGCAATAAAAACACAAATTACTTAACAAATAGTATTTTTCGGTACCTAAAGTATAAAAATAAGAGGAACCACCCAACACTCGAAATTGATTTTTAAAATTATATTTTAATCCTGTACGTTTTTTATTAAAGCTAACAATAATGAAAAAAAATTTAATATGATTTAATATTGGAGTCAAGAACATATGATCTAGGTGGAACGACGTCTCTTTTCGCCTTCGTGATAACCCTGAAGATGAAAAATATCTACATATAAATATATAAAACATAAAAATATCTATATATTTTTAAATCTTAATTTGCGGACGCTGACGTACCTATAGGCAAATATATACACACACACACACACACACACACACACACACACACACACATGTGTGTATATGTATATATATATATATAAACTGACCTCGTTTTTAGTTTCTCCAATGTAGGATTGGTGAAGATCGGTTAAAATTTTTCAAAACTCACTTCATGATGACAACGTGAATAGCTTGATTTCGATTTGGGAAATATGATAATGACTACCTACTTACTAGGTAATGACTACCGTATGATTAATTATTAGATTAATAACAAAAAGATTTTTTAACAAAGGCCAAGAACTACTGAATGTAATTCTATAAAATACGACACTTTGGCTTTCCTTGTGAATTATCCAGATTAATATGATCAAATGAGTCTAAATTTGTTAAGAGTTTAAATATTAGAATAGCTATAAATTTGAGAATTTTGAACTTTTCAATTTCGTTATAAAATTTCCTGAGCAAAAATGAAAGGGAAAAAAAATAGAATACGTCTCAATTGGCCTTTATTTCATAACTATTTTCATTTCCAATATTTCTCAACTAAATATTTAATATTTTTACTTGGAATTATTGGACACCTCTTCAGGGGCTTAAACTTAAGTTACTTCCTGTCATAAATGAACCATCTGTTATCAAAGTTAGGTCAAAACAATGTTGTTCAAAAAGTTATTTTTTTAGACCTTTTGCTTTCCATCAAGAAATAGCTCTTTATTTTTTTATATCATACCTCGAACATTTATATCTTTTTTGATGGTTTCATAAATCTAAATAGTTCAAAAAATTGTATTTATTAAAAAATTACTATTACCAAAATATCAATCTTCAACTATATTATAAAAAACGTGAGGAAAAAAAGTATTATTCGTATTCGTTTGTTCTGTGATTCATTAATACGATTAATTAATTAATTAATTAAAATCGTATTAATAAATAAATTGTTAACCAAGAACTACTGAATGTGAAATTAAATTAATCCCTATTAATACTATTTTAATGCGTTGGTATTATTTTTTTTCAGTCTCAAGGGTAATTGGTATTGAAATACAAGATTCTAAAAGATGTGTAATTCCTTTGAAAAGTAGCGAATCCAAAATACAATTCTTT
This sequence comes from Oncopeltus fasciatus, assembly GCA_000696205.2. Classification (NCBI taxonomy): domain Eukaryota; kingdom Metazoa; phylum Arthropoda; class Insecta; order Hemiptera; family Lygaeidae; genus Oncopeltus; species Oncopeltus fasciatus. Next base: position 264,782 of record KZ807337.1, on the reverse strand, counting down.
TAAGTTTTATAACAATTATTTTTATTTATTTATTTAAAAACAAAGGGAAATCCGAACTACCTGCGGGGGTTAACAAGCTTTTCGATACGTAACGAATTTCTTCGATGGAAATCAAGCTATTCATGATGAAACGACGCCAGAATTTTGAAAGATAAATTAATATCATCACGGACTAAAATTCGAGAAGACAAAAGTATGGTTTTTTCAAAATTTTATATATGCAATGTGGTCCATAATATTTAAAGTACTGAAGTCAAATTATATATTTAAAGTTTTTTTTTTTGTTTTTTTTGCGAGTGGCTTTATTAAATTTTGTCTAAGTACCATAAGTTCTAGCTCTTTCTTTCTAAAGGGGAAGAGGAGGGGGGAGTCAAAAGACTAAAATAAAAAATATCTTCTACATTCTATGTGTTTATACAATGTAACAGTTGTAAAATAAAAAATTACAATAATTATTTACTTCAATATTTTCACGTGAAACGGTTGCTGAAGAAGATATTTATAAATGTAACTGGGAGTTTGGCAATAGCTCAAATCGGGAAAGGGAAAATGTAAATAATCTAAAAGGTTATTATCACTACCAATGAATATAGAACTATCATACCTTCTATTATCCGTCTTCATTGGTTTCTGCAAACCATATGTTGGCAAGCGCTTTCGGACATTGTCCATCTTCTTGGCTGAATACATGTGTTCACTGTCACTGTCTGTATTTAACTACAGATATACAGACCGTGACAGTGAACACATGTATTCGGCCAAGAAGATGGACAATGTCCAAAAGCGCTCGCCAACAGAAGATGGTTTGCAGAAACCAATGAAGACGGATAATAGAAGATGTGATAAGGAAAAATGTTTTAAAGTGATTAAAGAAAGAAATCGTTTACAATTATCTCATCCTAATATTAATCTTATTTCATTAATATTATTTACCACATACTTTTTGTAGTAATACAAAACCCGTAAAAAAAATTTTCAGGGTGGGAGGATAGATTACTGGGAATAAGTAGCTAAATCATATTAAATCCTTCTGAGCTTGGGAAAAACAATCTTATACTTTGCTCTTGGTCAATTTTTATTATTCAAAATGCTGGGAGAATCAGAAAGTAAAAAGTTCTCTCTTTAGAAGAGATAACAAATCCATTGCCAAGGTCAAGGGTTCAATACCAGCAGGAGAGCCCGTATATTTTTCTTCTTTTTTTTTTTCTGCCCCTTCGGAAGAAATAAATTCTTTCTCACCAAGGATCAAAGTATACCCCCATCTTCAGTACCGAGACAGCAAAATATAAATGATTCTGAAATGCTACTAAAATTAATTATGTGGATTGCTGAAATTTATGACCCACTCAGTAGAGTCATCGAAGAATTCAACAGCCTTGGATGCTTGTCTCATGGTGGGCGATAAATAATTGCCTTATTACTTTCTTGCCACAAGCTCGAAGCTAAGAGTCTAAAACTGGTTACTTATTAGCTATGAATAACAAATTAATGCAAAATATTTCAAAAACATTTTAATCGAAAGATTAGAGTAAAATTTATTCATACTAAACAATAATAAATAATTACTTCATAAAGTTTTATTTGAAATAACTCATAAATATAAAATATATATGCAATTAAATTTTGAATTGTAGGTCCGTGCANAGGCTCTCGCTAGTGTAGAGGGAATTGAATGAGATATCTAGCGCGTCCTGGTAGCATAACTGGTAAATGCTCCGGCCCGGATAGCTGGAGATCCAGGTTCGATTTCTGGCTGGGACAAATAGATTTTTTTATTCTATTCCCTCTTACTAATTGTTCATATTATATATATTTTGAATAGATTACATTTTAGTTTCTCCTATGCAGGATTGGTAAAATTACTTTTGAAGTTGCAGGAATATAGAAAATACTTAAAATAAAACCTAAGCTAAATTCTGATGAGTTCCATATGCATTTCATATATATTTTTAAAATCCCAGGTAATATTTTATGTTTATAGTATAAATAACTAGACTGTTAGAAAAATATAAGAAATTCAGAGCATTAGATAATGCTTACCCTGAAGAGTAAGTCATGTCAAATCTATCATGTACTTCAAAATGCACAGATTCGCCAGAGGGAACCAAAATCTGCCATATGCATTCAATGTGAGCAGGTGGCACAGCAGGATAACGTGGTGAAGAAATCACAGTAGAATCAAATAAAGAATCAAGCATTATAGTTCCACCACAAGATAAAGACTTCTCTTCATATCTCAAAGTAAAGCCCTGAAAATTTAGATAATAAATATTATGATTGGGAAGATAATGACTAATGAACTTTTCAACAAGTTAAGTCATAAACATTTACTCCTTAAAAAAAAAAAGAAAAAGTTTGAGTACACCTTTTTTAAGTACTTTATTTAAAATATAATCTTGAGTAAACTATTCAGGAAATTGGTTATTGACTAAGCAGTTGTTAGTTTATTTCAATGAGTCACAAATATATTAATTTCACAAAATTTTAGCAAATATCATAAGTGGAGTGAGCTAGGGTCAATCAGCCAAAAATGATGCATCAAAATTTATTTATAGATTATGCTTCTAGAAGATTTCCTACTGAGAAATTTAGCTATTTACGTGGGTACCATAACGCGACATGCGTGTGTGTGTGTGTGTGTGTGTGTGTGTGTGTGCTTGCATGTTGTGCCAGCTGATGGTAATAGATCAATTATAGAATCGATACCTGCTAACGATCTGTAATGATAGCAGTAATTTTAAGGTTTAATTAAATTTTTATTTTATTTTATTGTTTTTATGTGAACTTTTTATTTTTCAGTTAAGTTTTGGAGTATATTTTATTTCGATGTAAAGTAAGAAGACAATGAGGGTATTCAGACTGAAAGATATGAGTCTTCTCCGCTACAAAAAAAAAAAAAAGAGACTAAATAAAGATTTATTGAAAGGTCTGTCGTATTGTCAAAATGTGTACCATGTCCAGTGCGATCTCTTACGGAAATTCGCTACCAGTAGAAGGAATGCCTTACTGCCTTGGTAAGGATTTCCTGTTGTCCACCCTGATCAGAGGTCATCAGCAAGAGTCCTTCCCGTAAGGCCACCCCCTGACACACATCCGAAGGAAGGTCCTTATCTTGCCAGACTGGTCTTCCTTCGCGCCAATGATTATAACCTTTATGGCCTAGAGCATGAGGCTTATTCCATTTCCAATTGTAAAAAAATTGAATTTTAAAGTTCTACCAAGATGCCATTAAAATTATTCTGAATAAGGTACCGATTCCTTCATCATTTACTGCAATCATGGATAGGATTTACATCTACACACATCTCAAGAGATTGGGAGATCTGTTTACATTACTTCTGATTACATTTACAGAGAGAGTAAAGGAAAGGTTATTTTATTGATATATCAACTGTCTGAAGTTGCTAATATTTCTAAGGTGTAAACCATAAAAATCCATCACAAAGAAATTCGAATAATTGTATTTGAACTTTCATTATCATCTAAACCCCCAGTTCTAATAGTTAGATTTTCTCTAATAACATTTACCGGCATGCAAAATTCTATTCTGGGACTCTAGACGAAATTCTATTGGATGACGATAAAGTCATCGACTCTGTAATGAACTTTCTGAAAGAGGGAAGGCTACAAAATCTTATCTAGATGCATTTTCAGTATGCTTCTTTTCCATTCTCTCTCAATTTTTTCTTTCTTATAAATTTCATAAGAAATTCATTGTTTCCAAGCACAAAGAAATAACTATGTCCATCCACATAATATTTATTCTCATTAACAATTCATTATACCTCACCCTATTGCTAAGAAATTCTTCAAGAAAATATCTTCACACTTCTAAAAATATCTCCTGGCGTTAATGACCAAAGGTTGACACGCCATTAAAAAAAAAAAATTCCATTAAGAATAATAAATAATAAAACTATTGCTTATAGTTCGACAAATTATAAATTAGACTTCTGGTAAACGCCCATTATTAATTGTTCAATTTCAAATCTAATATAAAACTTTAACAATACACAAATTTGTATGGAGTTTCATGCCACTAAACTAAATATATTACTANTTTTTTTAATGACGAAAAATATAAGAATCTTAGTAATTTCATAATATTTTAATTCACAAATATTCAATATTACAATATTGATCAAAAATTAATATGAAAGTTTAAAAATTTTCAAATATATTTTTTTGCCAGTTTAGTCGTAGGCAAAGGACATCCCCCAATTTTTTGTAGGTCTCTAAATTAATGAGAGTCACTAAAATAGGATATAATGGTTTAATGTAACTCACTATTATTTTCTTTTTTGTACTAAGAAATAATGAAAATTAGTCAAATAATTTGAATATAATAGTTCAAAAATAAAAAATTGAAAATAACAGTCGTGTCACTTTGTATTTCATTAATTATTGCTATAATTTGAGAGATGGTACTATCAACACAAAATAAAATGCACTTACATTCGAACAATCAAACTAGAAAATGATTACCTCAGTAGATCCTCCACTGTACATAATGAACAAACGGTTACTTTTTGTCTCTGGTATTTCAAACACCCTATTACCACAGAGTTTGCCTGGAATGAGGTCAGGAGAATCTTGACTACCTCCATCTTTTAACTGAAATGTATAAAATTAATATATGAAGACTTTTCTAACAATTTAATAATAATAATGGGTTGTATTTAATATTAATTCAATTTAAGAAAAAATAAGTCACACAGGAGCTGAGTGAGCTCAGCAGATTTCCCATAGTTTCATAAGGATGGATAAGGATGGGAGGAAATGATGAATTATATCTCATAAGCAGGGGGAAAGCAATGAGTTTAAAACTAAACCTAGCTTTATATTGTTAAGGAGGAGAATGTTGGAAGTACTAAGCCAACAAAATTATTTTTATAAATATCTTCCTGAATATGTTTTTGTTCAAAATTATATAGAACCCTCTCCCACTCTTCTGATTTCAAACAATAATTAATTCCTCAAGAATAAGATCAGAATGGCATACACTACTGATAAAAAATGGCCGATATTCTCCCTAACCCTAAGGATGAGCTGGGAAACAGGATCCCATGGATAAATAACAACAACATGTGATCATGTGGGAAATCATATATTGAAGAAACTGTCAGAAAGATAGACACAAGGCTCATGACGTGTGAAAGCTTGGAAAAAAGTAACTTTACTAGCCTATGTGAATACTGGTCTGAGACGGCAACCAGTGCGCTTCAGCTCTGTATTAAATCATTATTTTAAAGGTTCATCTTGAGAGTTTTTGCTTGATTTTTGGCACAGAGTTGAATTAAGTTTCAAGTGAACTTCACAAGTTTTTGAATTTTGTTTAAGGCGTCTTATGGCTCTTCAATCTACACCGGGAGTTTTCTGTGACTAGCGGAACAAGCGGGCTTATCAGAGATTGCAAGTTATTAGTAAGTAATCTGCTGAGTATTATCCCTCCCTATAGCTCTACCCTCTGTCTAATGGACGCCCAATTTACCTCTTATAAAGTCAGCTGTTTATCTGAGCTTTCTAAATAAACAATAGTGCAGTGTCTGGTGTGTCAACATGCTGTAAATAAAGATGAAAAGAGCTCTTTAGCCTGTATCACCCAATTTACCACAGCAGGTGTAGTGGTATCAACAATAAAGATATTGAGTCTTAGAGGACACAAAACAAAGGCTGGAAGTGTGACAAATGTGAGAAAGCTAAGAAGACCTCACCAGCTAGATCTACCCAGGAAGGTGATCTATTTACATATATTCAGGAGGCGAAGAGGGCCCTATGAAGTGAGATAAAAAGTGGCATTGCTAGTGAGCTAAGAGAGTTTAAAGACTCTTTTTGAAAACTCCAAGCTTCTCAAAGGTTTAGAGAACAAGTTCGAAGCCCAGACAAAAGTTTTCAATTAGCGATTGAAAATAAGACTTTGAAGTTGAGGGTAATAGAACTAGAGGTGAATCTAAATCACGCCCAACAAGAGTTACTCTGCAGATCTATCGAGGTTCGAGAGGCACCAGTGCAACCCAGTGAAACTCCCACTGGTCTGGTGACGAGTATAGGTGCCAGTCTGGGTCTAAAGATCACTCTAGACAAGGTTGTCAGATTGAGAAGAGTGAAGAGGGACTTGACAACTCGGCATATTGGCTTGGAGGACAATGTGGGCCCATCCCATCTACCTAAGTGAGAATATGAGCCCTATGAATAAGCGCCTGTACTACTTGGCATGCCAGAAGAAGGAAGGCAAGCTAAAATATGTGTGGTTCCCTGGTGGCTGGGTCAAATGTCGACAGGATGACAGTCGGCCTGTGCTGGTCATCAACATTCTAGAAGACCTGGATATGTTTGGATGACCATGGGCTGTCTGGCGACCTGAAGGTATTTATGGCAGTTGATCAATTTGCAGAATTTGCATTGGGCGAATTTCCTTTCTCTATATAATCTATAACCATGTAATGTTTTCTATGTTTATTTCATTCAATGTTTCAGAAATGCTGTTTATTATTGTTTTGTTTATTCTCTTAAACAAGTTTTGTTTTTCATCAGTAATTGTGCGTTAATATTTATCCATTATTTTTTTGTTATAATTTTAATATTTTTATTATTCAAGAAGTTTTACATTAATCGTTCTCTGTTAAAGTTTTACTTCAGTTCTGGTAGCAATCCTATCCTTTCCCTCCTCCTTTACCTCTTTAAATTTATCCATAATGACTAATGTATTAACATCCTGTCACATCAATGCCTAATCCCTTTCTGCTCATTTCGACAAATTTCTAGAATACTTCAATTGAAACTTTTTTCATGTCATTTCCATTTGTGAAACCTGGCTAACCTGGGTAACCATCATACAGATCATTATACCTTGAGGTTGGCTCCACTTTCTCTCAATAAGTTTGAGATATTTCATGCTCATACTTTGCTATTGACTTAATCCCAGCTATTAGATTCATTTTCATATCAGTCTTTTCATGTATTTTCCTCCTGTAGCAAGATAAGTTTGTATTTTGGCTACAAACTAGATTTTCTCCTAGTTTTGGGTAACTTCTCTAAGGAAATATGATTTTTGTTCTTAAAAAGTAGAGAGTGATTACACATTCCTTTTATTGAACTCTGTTGGCTTCTGATGCAGTATAATTGAAGATGATATCATTTTGATGCATAATAATCTAAAACCTCACTAGGTTATGTGTTTTAGGGAATTACTTGAGGAAAATGAAATCAAAGTGATGGACTGGCCTCGTTGTTCATACTTAAAACAAACTGGGGAGAGGTGTTAGATCCAGAGTTGCTCTTCCTAACTCTCAATGAACTCAAATATTTTCCCTTTTTACTCTTTTTGAATGAAAGATCAAATCAGTCATTTACTCTTATTTATATCAATCTGAAAATAAACATGTAAAAATTGCTTTGTTTTATGAAAGGAGCAGAGACAGAAACCAATGATGAATTTCTGAAACCCACTCTTAACAATAGCACTGCACTTGTTTTTCTAACCTCAATATTGTAAATAATCACTGGATTTGTATTTATTTCTGAAATTAACAGCTTTATGCACCGCAGTAAAAATATGACTAATAAAATGTATTTCTTTATCCTTAGACAGCTCTAAGCATCCAAGATTAGATCCTTGTTGAGTAGGACAAATGCCATTGGATNACTTAGTTTGTTATGTTGTACTAATTGTTTATCTATTACTGATAAAAATTTCAATAAGCTGAAATATTAGTTTCACACACACAAACATAATGTGTTGTGTAGAATCCATATATTCTAAATTATATTTTAATTTATAGCACTTTTAAAATAGATTACATTTATTCTCTTTATAAATTTATATATTTCCAAGGAATTCATAAAATAATTTCATTGATCAAGAATACCTACAATGAGATAGTTATGAGGACAGGGTTGCACATCTCTAACAAGAAATTTTTCAAGAGTTAGCTTAATTTTCCGCCCAGTTCTAACAGTTACATTCCACTGGCAGTTGCTATAAGAGCCCTCTGAGATTACTCCATTGGGCTCGTTAAACTCAGCTCCGCAGACTACAACATAAATGCATTTTCATATTATTTATGGTTAACACACAAAATATCAAAATAATCATGTTAAAGATTGGGGAAGCTCGTAGTAAGAGGACCAGACTTGCACGGGAAAGGGCCAATTGAAGGTGGCCATCTGCTTCCCTACTTCAGAAGAGGAAATTATGTTTACCCAGAAACAGCTCTTAGATTCATCTAGGCTTGCCTAGGCCCTTACATACAGTTATAAAAGAAGCATACCAGCAGCCCATGAGTCAGTATCAGTTTCCATGTCGGATTGCATGTCTCAGAGCAGCGAGCTGGTCATAGCCTTTGATGTGAGATGATGAGTGACAGTAATTAGTAAGTTCAGACAATTTAGCAAGTTGTTTTCAGGCTCTTTGTAAATAAAGCACATATAATTGATTTGTACATATCAGTTAATTGGCTTTAAATAATTTATCTCTTCTATTTATTTATTTATTAGTTACTAAGGACAGAAGGTTTGATTGTTAGCTGTAGTTAGTAAGTGTATAATACACTTAGCTATTCCTTAGCTACCTTAGATAACCTTAGCTACTTAGCTACCGTAGCTAAGGAGTAGCTACACCTTAGCCTTAGCTACTGGATGGTAGATAATCTAGATTCCACAGTCTAGATCAGAAGTGTTAAGTTTTAGCTATTTTTGCTCCAACATCTCAGTAGTCATAACTCTTAGGCAAAAACCTATCCCAAGGTCACCCACTACTAAAGAGAGCCATACACAGGTTATAATATGGCAATCATAATGCTTTCCTCCAGGTACATTTTTCAGTAATCAATTGTGTTTGTGCGCAGGGCTATTTTTATCTCATTTGGCATTTTGATTTTGATTTCAGTTGCTCTCTTGTGTTTTCTTTTCAGAAGTATGCAATTTAGATCCTATTATTATTGTTCATTATCAGAATGCCAGAATTATTTTATTTCTGTAGTAGTTACTTTCTAATGAATAAATAGAATAATCTTTCTGTTATGACCAGTCTGCTGCTCTTTTACAAGTTGCTTCAGGGGCTGTGAATTTTTTTTTCCTGTAATGCCATAAAATTATGAAAATTTTCAAGTTTCATCTTTGAAACAAATAACTAAACTGAGACTTTTTTTTAAGAAGTCAAATGGCATTTGATAAGCTTGGAGAATGCTCTAAAAGGATAGGTAAGTATTAAATAGGATTAAATCATTTACAGTCCTTTGAAATTTAATTTGATAAAATGTTCATTCTTTTTAATATATAATCCTTTATTAGAGGTCAGAAGTATATACTACATCAATGCCTCATCGATGTTGAGATAAGTGATATTGATATCGATTATCACATAAGTAAGAGGTGTATTTTATTTTGTTTCTATTAGTCAACTTTGGTTTTATATACATAGCTTCAACACAGTATATGTCTTGTAGCTGACTTATTCATATGACTTAAGATGAAAAATTGTCTAAATCACAAATTCAAATTTTCACTTTAAAGTAATAATTCCACATTCTGTCTCTCAATCTTGGGACAAGAAAAGTGATACAATGTGCTTAATATGTAGTTAGACAGGTCTAATGGTGCAGTGGCATTAGAAAATCTTTTAAATTTTAAGATAGGATATAGATGGAAATGACAGTTTTAAGATTTACTAGAACTTGTACTTCGTGGCTGTGGCCTTTACTGCCAATAAGTTATAGTATGTATAAAATCACTAAGATCTGATTTCATTCAATATATATGTTTATAAATAATTCATGAGAGGGAACAGAATAAAAAAATCTATCTGTCCTCGCCAGGAATCGAACCTGGATCTCCTGCTATCCGGGCCTGGTATGCTATCCAGGCCCGGATAGCAGGAGATCCAGGTTCGATTCCTGGCGAGGACAGATAGATTTTTTATTCTGTTCCCTCTCATGAATTATTTATAATTTACGTGGGATAAAAAACCACAACCAAAATAAAATATTTAAAAATATATGTTTATAGTTTGATTACAACTCTTGTTTTAAGCAATTTATTTCATTTGTTCCATTATTAATATTCTATTGGAAGATTTTGTCCTAAATTAAAAAAAAAAAAATATTTACCAGCATGAGCTCTGGCTAAAAATCCTTGCTTCGTCACAGAAGAGTCAGTTTGAAAAACAACCTTTACAAGACCAGTACCAGTGTAGGCCTTGGTGGTAGCATTTTCCCGACAAATTGTTGCTGTTGTAACCCAATTATCTGATTTTCCTTTTAATCCACCTAAATAAAAATATAAATGCTGAAAAAAGATTTATTAAAAACAGAATAAAGACATAATGTCATAGAAGAGGTTCTTTTTTCTTCTTTTTACTGCTTAAGGTCATCATATTCTAAAAACCCAAGGCACTAGGCAAGCTTTTATTTCTTGATAAAAGATTGCCCAGTTGGGACTTGAACCTGCAGCACCTGACTTAAGAATCTCTAACCCGTCCCCAAGGCTAAGCTGTGCCCCATTAGCATATTTAGAGTATATAATAGAATGAAATAATATTTTTATTAAAGGCTTATAAGTTATCTATATCAATGCTTCTCCCAATTTTTATTTTATCAACTTACAAAAGTTTACCAGCAATGTGCAAATCAAATGTGACATAGGCAAAACAAAATAAAGTAACTTCATTATTTTATATTAATTATTATTATCTTTAATATTTTTGTTGAAAATTTAACTTAGTATGAGTGTGACTTCTCTCACATTTTCGCGTCTAATGTTATTAGATATTACATTTCTCGTATCATACTAATCATCAACCCAAAGTTAAAAAATATTTGTGATGGAATTTTTCTGTGCTAATTTGGTATTAGTTGTCTGTGGTCCAGATTTTTTTTTTTTTTCTTTTTTTAAACCTTTTAAAAGATGGTTTAACAATTTTTAGTGCGAGGGAACAGAATAAAAAATCTAACTGTCCCAGCCAGGACAAGGTTATATAACCATTGTTTATTGATTATATAATCAATGTAATATAACCATTGATTATTGATTATATAATTAAGGTTATATAACAATTGATTATTGATTAAATAATCAAGGTTTTCTTTTCTACATCCAGTTTCCATAGATACATTCTTTGAATATGTAATCAAGGAATTCTTTTTCTACAATCAGTTAGCTCAATTTGTATGATTTTTATTTATTTATTTGGTTGTTACATTCTGAAAGCAAGTTAACATTTTGTAATTGCTCACAATGTTGTTCAACGGCTGAGAGTAGCATTGAAATGATGGAGAGAACAGCCAGTGTTGCAACTCCGAAAAGAGAAAAAAAAGTAATAGNAGCAACTCCGAAAAAAGAAGAAAAGTCATACACAAAATAACAAAAAAAAAAACAATATATATATATAAATTTAACTGGGTTCTCTTGTTACAGAAGATCATGGGGCCATGTCCGTTTAAGTTGCCGTGTAGGATTATCAGGATGGGTTCAAGAAGATAGTTTATTGGCTAATAGATTAGAATGTTGTATGAGGCGGGAATGGAATTAGGAGAAAGGATTGGGAATTAAGCCTTTGACGAGGTCGATTTTGAGGTCATTGTGAAGGGTTGAGTTGGATATATAGAAGGGAGCATTAATATTGGTTCTGGACTTAAAGGATTGTATGTTGGAAGGTTTAACAGTACTCCAGAGTTCTATACCATATGTCCAAATAGGTTTAAGAATAGTTTTGTATATTGTTAATTTGTTGTGTACTGATAATTTCTATGTTCGTCTGAGTAGTCTATATAATAGTCTGTAGCATATTTTTAGGTCTTGTCTCTTTTGCCTAATGTGTCCTTTCCAAGTAAGTCTTGAGTCCAAGTAGAAACCAAGATAATCTTACAGAGTTGGATTGGGGAATAGGAATTTTGTGGAAGGATAGATTAAGTGGAGGCTTGGTGCGGAGAGTGAATGTGACATGGACATGGAAGGCCCTTGTGCCAGAAATGATCAAAGGCCTATGATACATCCAGAAACGCAGCCATAATTTGTAAGATTAAAATTTATTTAAATAAAATATTCATCAATGTATATAGATTGAGAATAAATGTATAAAGTGTGCTGATTTCAGGACTCAAAAACTGACCACTTCAATTAATTACAATGTACTTACGGTTTCAAATGTAGATATGAATTCAAAGCTTAGATACTTATCTTTAAATCAGTACATGCTTGGACACTTATCTACATAACAATATATATTTAAACAATTAATCAAACACGAGATGTCAACTTTAAGGCTTGGCTCAAACATGCCTCTAAATATGCACCAAAAATATTAATGTACTATTATGCATGGTTAAGAATCAAAAATACAAGCATTGGTGACTTCAAGGTTTAGACACATATCTAAATAAACAACTTACCATTATATAGGGTTATAGAATCAGTCCGACAAGCAGTGGTGACTTCAAGGCTAACAGATTGGAAACGGATTTCAATATGATCCCCTGGGGCTGTCTGAAATATCCATTCACAATTAAGCCTATTATCATAGGTGTGTGGAAAACCTGGACTGTTGAAAGTGTATGTAGAGTTTACCCCTCTCTTAAGTTCTACATAAGTAGTGCAATTTGTACCTAAAAAATAAAATTATTAATCAGTCCATTTAAAAAATGGAAAACAACATCTGAATCATATAAAAGATCTAATAAATTAACATGCACATTCCAGTAAGGAATAGAATCTCATAACTCTTACTTTGACGATAGGAAGGAGCATTTACTTAGTCATTCTAAGTATTGTTTAAAAATTTTTTAGTGGTTATTGCTATTTGATAAAGGTGATATAATCACAAAAGTGAGATCTGAATAAATTATTGAAGTGAATGCAATACATTTTTAATTCTATTTATTAAATAAAGAAATTTTAAATTTTGTTTTATTTTTATTCTTTAAACATTCCTCCAAATGTTTACTAATTTTAGGATTACTAGAGTCAATTCACAAGAGAATAAACCTACATACACAAATATATCTAATCCTCTGTTATAGTGAATGTAAGCCTATAAAATATTGCCATTATATCCCAAATGAGTTTTTTATTTATTTTAAAATTAAATAGTCATTACAATTGACAATCTCAGTTTGTTCAGGTTTAGTTGTCAGAATTTGAATTATATAAGAACCTTTCTCTTCATGCTATCCTTTCCAATCATAGCCAAGGCTTAAGACAGTTTCCCACTACTGCATTGAGTGTTTCCACAAAAAGGGACAACTAAATCCATAATATAAATATTAATTTAGTTGTGGTTTATTATCCCTCGTAAATTTTAAACAATTAATGAGAGGGAATAGAATACAAAATCTATTTGTCTCAGCCAGGACTCGAACCTGGATCTCCTGCTTTCCGGGCCGGTATGCTTCCATTACACCTCTGGGACGAGCGAGATAACTTATTAAATTCCCAACACACTAGCAAGAGCCTAACCCACAAGAAAGATGAATACATCGTCTTGTGCTCGAAGGAGCTGACATTGTCAAGCTATTTATCGACTCTCGTTATTTACTTTTTTAATTTTCATTTATAAATATTAATTTAGTTGTAATTTATTATACCATGTAAATTTACGGCTGAAAGATAGATTCTTATGGCTGAAATCATCAGTTAATTTCAACATATATCTAGCACCCCTATTCATGAGAGAACACTAATAGGTCCAGAAAAATCAGAGTGCATGTGCTCCAACTTATGTGATGATTGCAAACCCCTGTTTTTATTAAAGGTTTCTCTGTTTTGTTTGTAATTTATACAAGCTATACAAAAACTCTCACCATTATCACTGACATACATTTCACTAGTTTAACTCTAATTTATTCATATAATATTTCTTTCAGTGCCCTAATCTTGGATACCACAGGTTATGAGGCTAGTTCCTCCCTCACCTGCTTAATTTCATTAGAGCATTTCCACTACATTTACAGCCTGGGGCTTTTTTATATTATAAACTCTTCCTTCATTGTAAGCAGTCATCAGGTCACTACCAATTGTGTCACATTTCAGATGAATTTTACATTGGCCATAATCAGAAACAATTTTATAACCTTTATCTGATATTTTATTAACTGATAACAAGTTAGTCACCAGCTGTGGAACATACAACATATTTGAAACAGTAATATCTACAAGAAGATTAACTAATCTAGCATCTTCTGAATTAATTTTATCATTGTTAGATACTAAAATCTCTTGTTTGTGTTTCACTGCTGTCACTTAACCACTATCCAACCATTGGAGTCTGATATCACTGATAAGACAGAATTTTATATATTTTAAGAATATTATTGTTTACATTGTCCCTTCCTCCGGCAATTAAAACAAATTAAATTTTCTTGATGATTCACAGAAATAAAAACCGGATTTTTTGCAACTACAACAACTCACTGGAGGTTGATCACTTTTTTTTAATTTTGTCCCCAAAGCCGACTCTTTTCCCGAGTCCTCCTTAAACACTGATCTAATATAATCCGAAATAGTTTTAACACCTGTGCTCTCCACTAGTGTCAAAACTACAAAATCAAAAGACAAAACTCCATTATCAAAGGTTCTTACTCGTCTGATAACACCAATCAATTAATCATCTAGGCCAACTCCTATTGCTTCTAATTCCTGGGATAGTTAATCCCAAGGAGTTAATAATAATTAATAGTTAATTTAAATAATCCTCCATGCAACTAAAATGGCTAAGTCAATATAAAAAGTTTTCTATTTAAGGATCTTGTCTTCATAAGTATTTTCTACCTTCTCCCAGGTTTCATTAACTGTCTTGCAACATTTTACAATATGGTAAAGGGATTCATCAATCAACATTCAGATTCGAATAGTTATTCTTATGCTCATCTTCTCCGGCGACACAGCCCTACAAGTCCTTGGCAGTCAAATACATATCCATACCGATCTTCCAAGAGTTGTAATATATATATTACAACTCTTGAAAGTTCGGTGTATATACACCCAACACACAACATAATTCTAAATAATATTTATATTGCATTGGACATGATAAGTGTTAAAACTTTCATCTTTAATGATTCCTAACTATCTACAAACCAACTATTTTGCTATCTATCAATTAAGGTATAAATTTCATATTTGAATAAATATAATTTATTTAAAAGTAACCTCTGTTCAGTTACAACTGGTAGTAAAGTTGAGTGGGGAACACTGAATTTTAACAGTTGCAGACAAAATTGCAGATCAAGTGCTATAACAGATTTTTCTTAAAATCCCTCATTGTCCCATATTAATCTTCTGAAAAAAAATTTCATCAGTTTCTAGTATTTGTAAAATTACAATGATAGCTCTATTTAATGTGAGAAAAAAGCAACGACCAATAGATAAATTTGAAGTAGTTGAAATATCTGTTGAAAAAGTGATCCACATAAAAGCTTTTATGATGAGTAACCTTTCAACAAATAAGCCAGACTTTTCTTAGTTGTAGTCAAGATGGGATTCACTACGGGAAACATAAATAATCATTCAATATCTTAAAAACAAAATTTCTAACATCCTTTTCTAGAGAAGCAATCTTCACATCCCCAGTAATTTTTTTTCCACTCTTTTATAAACCATCAATGAAAAATTCATAAGTACCACTAGTAGGAGGCTTTGGATGTGGCATTATTCAAATTGAGAATAGGATTAAATCATTCCTTAGAATGTCCTAAGATGACACAAAACATACACAAATGTGTCATCTTATACACATGCAGGTTGAAATGACAGATAGCCCTACATTGTTTTTCAATAAAGTAGAAATCATCTTGGAGAATGTAAAATTTAATAATGAAAATAACTCTAAAATTATTATTACCATACTATTGAAACTCCAAACTTTAATAACTGCCATATTGAAATAAAACAAAAATTCTTCACTAAAATACAACAGGCAGAAAAGGTTTTTCCTTCTTGCTGAATTATACACTTGACATACATTCAATTTAAGGAGCAATAATTTCTCTCAGAAAATACAGGGTTAGGACCAAATACTTATGATAAAATTGATCAAACACCTCATGAAATGAGATCTGAGCTTTTGAGTCCAGAGTATTTAAAGAATCTCTTTAAAACATTCAGGCTCAAAGAATATAAATACTCACCAGTGGTAACAGTTGTCTGTGATGGAGGTGTTTTTGGTATTTGCATCCAACTCATAAGGAACCGTGTTCCCATTCCACGATATGATTGTTTCATCTCCACGAACACAATATTGCTTTCTGATGTAAATGGCTCAGGTATACTAGATCCACAGAGAGAACTTATGACTGGAGCCGTATTGTCAAAACCATCAAAAACCTAAGAAAATGATGAGACAAACAACATATTCTTATTCTGCATAATTATATCAAAAACACAGTACTTATGAGTTATATAAAACTTAAAAATTAATATCTGCATACTATAAATAGTTCTAATTATCTATAGATCTAATCTATCTAATTATCTATAGATTAACTGTAATATTAAATTTGAAAATAGACCAGATAAATTAACTCAATTTTAATTTATTTTAATATTAAAAATTAAATATTAATGTCAGCTTAGTCTTCTTTAACTAGTTATACATTAAATGAGGAAATTGTGCTTATCACTTATCATGTTTTTCAGCTGCTTTCGACCATGTTTCTGGCAAAGAGATAAATTAAAAAAAAAAAATAAGCCAATCAGTACTATATATTATATTGAATTTGTTTTTTTTATCAGGTTATAAATATTGATAGAGTTTTAATTCTGTCAATAGTTTTTCTTATTTTATAGTTTATTTTTAACAAATAATTATTTATTTTCAGATATTTATTAATAATTTTTTAAAATCATTTTTAGTTTACTTAAATAATTTCAGTTCTTTAAATTTTTAAGAATATAATAAAATTGTAGATTCCTAGAAATACAAATAGGATATACAAATTTAAGTTTAGGATCAAATAAGATGACTGAATGAGAGGCGACATAACGAAACCTATATTTTTCATAACAATTTTTAAAAAATTTAGAAAAAGATATTTTAAATTAGGGTTACCAAATAATAAGCAATTCCTCACACACCTTGAACACTTAGGTGCACCTAGAACCGCCAAGGTAGGGACACTCATAAAAAGGAGACTGAGCTCTGAAGATAAAATCAATGATTCTGGAAGCACTCAGAAATTAAAATACACGAAAAATGTGAGGAACTGATTGTTATCGATAACTCAAATGAAATCATCAACTTCACGATCAGCACCGATAAAAGAAGAGATTCTATATATCTTAATTTAAAAAATTTTTTTTTTTTAAACTTACAGTAATGAATATATTAATGATTTTTAATATTAGGTTTTCTGAATCTTCTCTCCTTATGCCTTACTTCACAGTTAAAATTCTTGCACAAAGAGCAATGGAAAGTTACTGAAATGCCGAACTTGGTTTCCCTACTTTTGAAATATAGTCCTCTTTTTTTACCATAAGTTATGATGAACAATAAATTAATTTTAAATATAATAATTAAAAGAACAAAAATCTATGACTGAAAAATAAGATGAATGATAAATCTCTGGTACACCCTTATTGCTCACTTAATTTTGTTGAAATTTTTTTTGAAACAAGTTGTTATTGGGCCATTCTCAAATATTAAATAAGCAATACCTAAGAAGGAAATGGACATTTTTTGTTTAGTATTCCTTTCAAGTACCCTCCTCCTGCTTTAATGTTATTGAAATTTATATAATTCATTGTGCTATAATCTTAAACATGGAACATAAACTTTAATTCATCAGTAGTATGACTCCCTATTCCTAGTTGAACTATCAGTAATCTGGGGCCAGTTAGTAGTACTGGTTGGAATTCCATACGAGAAGCACACGCATTCCAATTATCATTTACACATTGTCTTCCCAAAACGCTGGTTAAGAGGTAAGTAACTTTTCACTTTTTTAAGAGCTCATTTTTTGGGCAGTTTTCAAGAAAATATGTGTACAACCTTCTCCTGAGCCACTAAGCTCAAACACAATAACTATTATATTTCATTTACCGTTTCTTCTTCCGGGTTGGACCGTGTCAAGTTGTTGATAGTTGCCGAGCTTTCGCACATCATGTGATGCCTTCTTCAGGGCTGAATAGAGAATGAGAGCTGTTTTTTCACTCCAGGGGGTATATAAATACCATGTTTTATACACCAGGTGGTGTATAAACCCGGCGGGTCCGGTCCTTGGGCGAAGCCTGCCTTCCCATTGGTTGATACTGTGTTCTGGTTGGATCCTCTTGTCGATTAGCACCGGTTTCCAGTTCTTGCTGAGTCTGTATCCATCTTCCCTGTTGATATTTTTCAGATTCTTCGTTATTTCGATGGCTTCTCTGATGGTCCGTCGATAATAGTTGCCTAGTTAGTTGGGAAGTGCCAGTATTGAAGCGTCTTCGAATTTGTTGAGGTGGCTGGTGTTGGCGAAGTGTTCTGCTAGAGCTGACCTCTACATGCGTCCGTGTTTGATGTCTGCGATGTGTTCTTTGAGGCGTGTGTCTATCGTCCTTCTGGTTTCACCGATGTAAGAAGTTCCGCAGGAGCAAGGAATCTTGTAAATTCCTGGAGTCCGAAGTTCAAGTTTATCCTTAGGTTTCGGAAGGATGTCTGTTATTTTTCTGTCTGTGCTGAACATTGTTCTTATCTTGTGATTTTTGAGTATTTGGGCGATCTTCTCTGTTGTCCCTTTGACGTAGGGGATGGTCACTTGTCCTCGGAATTCTTCGGCTTCTCGCTCTTCCTTGTTGCGCTGCCCATTTCTCTTCCTCTGGATCTTGTCTAGTGTTGCGGTCGTAGCCATTCTTCATGAAGGCGGTCTTCAAGTGTCTTCTTTCTTTCGGCAGTTGGGCTGGTTCTGAGAGTATCTCCGCTCTGTTGAGTAGAGTGTCGATGACTCCTTCCTTCTGAGTCGAGTGTTGGTGTGAAGTGGCATGTAGGTATCTGTCGGTGTGAGTGGGTTTCCTGAAGATTGAGTGGCTCAAGAGGTGATCCTTCTTTGTTACTAGTATGTCCAGGAACGGTATTCTTCCTTCTTCTTCGAGTTCCATGGTGAACTGGATGTTCTTGTGCATGTTGTTCAAGTTCTACAACAGGGAAGACGGATACAGACTCAGCAAGAACTGGAAACCAGCGCTAATTGACAAGAGGATCCAACCAATCAGTGACCAGCTACCTGACTACTCTAGAGACCAGCCGCCAGAACACAGTATCAACCAATGGGAAGGCAGGCTTCGCCCAAGGACCAGACCGCGCCGGGTTTATACACCACCTGGTGTATAAAACATGGTATTTATATACCACCTGGATTTAAAAAAACAGCTCTCATTCTCTATTCAGCCCTGAAGAAGCCATCACATGATGTGCGAAAGCTCGGCAACTATCAACAACTTTACACGGTCCAACCCGGAAGAAGAAACTGTAAATACATTTGACGAGCGTCGAAGCCTACGTGAACATATTATATTTTATTTATGACATGATTTAAAGAGAGGAACCACTCAACCCATTTCTCAACATGAGTTTTTGTAATAATTTTACGGCACATAAACATTAAAAAAATTAGATTTTATACTGATCATGACATATAGATTTTTAAAAAAAGTAAGAAAAATAATAAAAAATTTTTAATTTAGTTTCCTTCAACCCCTCCCTCCCCCAATTTGCCCGCTAATAGCCTTTGACATACTTGTCCAACAGCTAACACTAAGAAACTCATGTAACTAATTGAATTTCTTTATTTTAAAAATTAATGATGCTTGAGCATGGTCAGACACTTATATTATATTGACTAAACAATATTTTAAACTCCTCCTAAGTAGAATTAGTGACAAATGGAAGATATTTCTGAAAAGTTTCATAACAGTGAATAAGTGAATAGCTTTTTTTTCTTACAGTCTAAAATGAATGACTAATTTGTAAAATACTAGTCTAGATTTGCTGATATAATGACTCTTCATACCACTAGTTTGTTGTAACAGTCATCTCCATACTCATAATCCATTGTGTCAATGTTGAACTCAATGAATGCAAAGCGAATCACATGACGTGATTTCACTGTTATCTTCCAAGCGTAGGTTTCAGATCGCAGGTAGGGGAGGGGGTAAAGAGGAGAGGCGATCTCTCCAACAAAACCACTTATCTCATTTTTGGTTTCTAGAAAACAAAAGTTCATAATTTTTTAACTTAAGTATAAAATAAATTAAAAAGCTCTTAGTGTTCTCTTATAGTAAGCTGAACATGACTTTGATGAGAGGTTCCACTTTACGTGTAAACTCAAATACTCCTAGAACCAAATATTGTTAAAATCTATATAACTTAGTGAATGAAATGAAAATAAAATGTGTATCAATTAGCTCAAGGACATTTGCCTTTCTTATAGAATTAATACATTATTGAAAATGTAAATGCATTAGTCACAGTGTTATCTGTCATCCCAGAATACACTTCTATCAAGACTTTATACAAAACCCAAGTTTGTTTATTTTAAATGATTGATTTGGCAGGTGGATAACAAATCTTTAATAAACCTTCCTAAAAGGAATAAAATGCCTATAATATGGATATACATTGAATGCATTAGTATTGTGCACTATCATTTTCACTTTCTGACAGAATATATTCATATAATAAAATTAATGTTTTATAAATGTAGTAATACAATGGTAATTACCCAGAGCAAAGATAGCTTCAAAACCAGGATAGGAAATTAAAGAGCCTTTAGAGCTTGACCTGAACTTAATCCAAAGTGATACATTTGCATTGATTCTTTCAGGAACAGTAGAGCCACAGTATAACCCAATCAATGAACCAGATTCACTTTTGGACCTAATTTCGACATAATCTTCATTACAAGATTCACTATCCATTAAGCCAAATGTTTTGAATTGAAAATCCATTCTATTCCCTGGAAAATAATTGAATAATAATAAGTTGGTCCTGTAAAAATAATATTTGAAAGACTATGGATTATCTGACAGTACCTGGTGCTAAAAGAATTGTCCAAACACACTCAACATTTCTGGGATAAGGATCAGGATAGTTGAATGAGACTATGGTTCCAGATTCTGCTGAAATGGGGCTTCCACCACAAGCTGAAAATTTACATTGATTACATTTTTTTTCTTTCATAGATTTTCTCAAATGCACTGTAACAGTCTTAATACAAATTATATTATTTGAAAGGAGAGTATAATAATTAAATATATATATCAATATTAATTAAAAATGATCATGTAAATATTTTTAATACAGTGAGAAGTGAAAAATTATCTAAAAGGCTCCATTGGGGAGTCCCAAGTCTTCATTTATATAGATATTCTATGAATTTATGTACTGTTCTGGACAGACTTCTATCAATTCTGTGGCTAGTGTTTTTTATGATTTCAGAAAATAAGCCAGATGTAATCTCTTAAAATTGATACAATATTATCTAAAGAGTACATAGTTTTCCTTAATGTGTATGTAATGATTACCTTTGAAAAATAGGCTTTATTATTTACAATTGAAGTAAGACAAAATTGGTGAGAGCATTACAGTAACTAGAAACGATGAAAACATATGATAATAATTTTATAAAACTGGATGATCACATTCTTCCCTCCTTTTAAAATTTCAGTTAATAGTCTTTCAAGTAGGAAGGTGTTCGGTGGTCTCTTGTAGAGCGACAAAGAGAACTTTCATGAGGCTGAGGATCCCTGTGTACTGTATTCCGAGTACCTTGATTTACTTGGGGCTGTAAGGCTCTTGCAGGTTCGGGCTCTTGTTGCCCAGTTATCTCTGGCTCTAGCCCACATTCCTCTAGTTCAGGCTCAGTCATCGTCCCACCTTGAGGCGCTAGGTGTTTCAACGACACTGTAGTCTCTCGCTCATCTTCGAGGCTTACCCTGGCATACTGGGGGTTGATGTCCAGGATATTGACTTCCTCAACCAACGGATCATATTTACTACGTCGAACTTGTACTTTCATTAGCGCTTTCTTTGAAGGCGAAAGCCAAGTAGGGAATGAAATACCACTAGATGATTGCCTGTTGTGTCGGAACATCCTCTCATGGGGCGTCTCGTTGGTTGCTGTACACAACAGGGATCGAATCGAGTGGAGTGCATCAGGAAGCACAGATTCCTAATCCAATGGATCCAACTTTTTCTTTTTGAGAGCAAGAGATACGGTGCTCCAAATCGTGCCATTTTCCCGTTCAATCCTGTTGGGTTATAGGGTGCCGACATGGACGTAGCTACCCCTCGGTTGTGAAGGAATTCTTGTAGCTCCTTCGATACAAATGAAGTCCCTCGGTCTGTATGCACTTAAGAAGGTAGGCCAAACATGGTGAATAAGTCAACAAGGGAGTCAATTACTGTTGACGAGTTCATGTTCGGACATGGGTAGGCAAATGGAAACCTGGAGTACTTGTCGATGATTGTTAAGAGGTATTTATTTCTTGATTTTGACAGAAGAGGTCCCTTGAAGTCCATACTGATTCTCTCAAATGGATGCATCGCCTTTATGAGAGTTGACTTTACATTTTTGTAAAATTGAGGTTTAACTATGTTGCAGGGTGCAGTCATCTTTTTGACATCCTCGACTGAATAGGGTAAATTACGAGTCCTTACCCAATGGGTCATTCTGGTTACCCCAGGGTGGCATAAGTCGCAGTGAAGGGCGTATAGTTTGTCAATTTGGGTAGCGTTACATACCCTGGAGAATGTATCCGCTACTTGGTTATGTTTTCCCGGCCTGTAAATTATCTCATAGTGGTAACAGGACATCTCCAACCGCCACCTCTGTATCTTCTCATTCTTTATTTTATTCTGATGTGTCATATTAAACATGAATGATACAGAGCGCTGGTCTGTAATAATTTTGAAAAATCGTCCGAGTAGAAAATGTCTCCATTTTTTAAGGGCACTCACAACAGCGTAAGCCTCCTTCTCAATGGCTGAATGTTTCGTTCAGCTTTTGGGAAAAGAATGCAACTGGCCGTCCACACTGAGATAGAACAGCTGAAATTGAGAAATCAGAGGCATCAGTTTCAACAACAAAAGGTTCCAAGTCGTCAATCATGCTCACAACTGCCGTAGAAATCTCAGTTTTGAATTGGTCGAAGTCAGATATAGCTTCAGGGGTCAAGGAAAAGGTTTTTGAGTTTAGAAGCCGTTTAACTTTGTCTGAATAGTGTTGTACCCATCTAGAATAGTGCGCAAACATCCCAATCGTCCGTTCAATGGCCTTCCGACTCTCTGGAGGTGGAAGATTGAGCAGCGGCTTCAGGCGTTCAGGGTCTGAAGATATAGTTCCACCTTCGATTTTATAGCCAAGCAAGTTAATTGAAGTTTCTGAGTATTTGCTTTTTTCTTGATTGATTGTGAAACCATATTTTTGGACTGCATCAGAGAAGTGCTTGAGATTCTGATCGTGCTCTTCCTGGTCCTTTCCACACACCATCACGTCATCAAGATACACATAAGTTTTTTCAAGTTTTTCGCAAAAAATAACGTCATTGATACCCGTTGGAAGGTGGGTACTCCATCTGTCAAACCAAAAGCAAGGCAGCGAAATTGGTACAAACGGCCACACGCCTCAAACGCTGTGAAAGGCCGATCTTTTTCTCTTAGAGGTACTTGATGGTAAGGGTTTTTAAAATCGATCGTACTAAACACAGAATTTTTTGAAACCTTTGAAACAACATCCTCAAGACTAGGAAGGGGATATGCGTCAAGGTGAGTGTATCGATTAATAGTTTGAGAATAATCGATGACCATTCGCTTTTTATGGTTCTCGTTTTCTACTACGAATACTTGAGCTCTCCAGGGAGACCTACTTTCTTCAATGATCTTATCCGCAAGCAATTTTTCAATCTCTATCTTCATAAAATCAGAGTCTTCTAATGAGTGCTTCCGAGATTTGGTAATTATGGGTTTGACATTTTTAGTTAGAAATTCAAAAAGAGGAGGAGGTTCTATCTTTGCTGGAGCCAGGTAACTGATAGCCAATGGACGTCTAGTTCCCACAAAGGAAACTTTGAGTTCAGAATGTTGTTTTAATAGATCATGTCCGACAATAACGTTTGCCCACAGATCAGGAAGTACACTGAATTTTGTTGTGGCATAATGGTGACCTAATAGCTCCAAGTGAGCTACACAGTAATTTGAAATAGACTTGCTGAGAGATGTTGAAGCCATGGATACACTACCAGAGGTAGGATACATTTTCAGCTTGCAGTTTTCAGCAAAGCATAGCGAGATGAATGTCTCAGAGCTCCCCATATCTATTAGCGCAAACGTAGGAGTGTTATTTACTTGAACTTGTAGCTTTGTCAAGAACACTAGAGGCTGCAATTAGTGCGGCTGACGAGTGAGTGTTTTTAGCTGATTTGCAAACAGTTTGCCAGTGACCTGTTTTTTGGCATTTTTCACAAGTATCATTAAGCTCGGGGCACTGCTGGTGAGACTTATGCCGCTGCCGACCACAAAAATAGCATTTTTGATTCTTGAAAGTCGAGTTACTTGGCTTGGCAGCAGCCAAATTTGCTGATGTTGATCTTCCGATGAATTATCAATATCCTGAGGAAGAGATGAAGAGGCATTAAGCTGAAGCTCAGAAGAATATGAAGCCGATTGGTTCTTGGCAGATTCCAAGGCACAAGCTTTTTCAACAGCTTCATCGAGAGTTAACTCATTGAACTCCAATAGTCTCAGCCTTATTTGATGAGAACTGAGGCCACGAATGAACGAATCTCGAACGTATGTTTTACGATGAGTTTCCGCATCAACGTTTGCAAACTCACAGTTTCTACTTAATTGTTCCAAAGCTTGGTGATATTGGTCAATGGATTCATCGGGAGTCTGCTTACGGGATGCCAGTTTATGCCTAGCAAATATTTCGTTTATCGGCTTCACGTAAGTAACTTTTAGAGCGTCAATAGCTGTAGAGTACGTGTCTTTGTCGGCAATCAATAGGTAGACAAAATGGGATATGTGGTTAGTAATCAATCTGCTTTAAGAAACTGATTTATATTTTATCTTTCTATTGTAAAAATATAGATATATAAAGTAAAGAGTGGCCCACTATGAGCAGTAAAAAACATCATTCCTGTAATTTGACAAAAATTATTATTGGTTTTCTATAATCTTGTCTCCCAAATCAGAAATATCACTTTTAATAATTTTACACTGATTTACTCCACACACAGGTAACACGCATGCATGCACGCACCCACACACACAAAAGATTATACAAAACCAATAATAATTTTGGTGAAATCACAGGAATATTGATCATATATTATAAAAGACATTGCCTTCTGTAAATTGTTTTATTTCCCGACCCAATTTATGCTGTACTACCATTTTCAGTCCTTAGTTCTGCAGTCTTTCTGGCCTGAGAATGGCAGCATATATTAAATTGATTTTAAAAAATAATACAGTTTATAGGTAAGCAATATTTAAAACATTGTAATATTTAAAAATCATAAGTGTATATTTAAAAAAATACTTAGAAAGTAAAAAAATTAACAAAATTCTTTAGAATAAGTAACTTTTTACCTTAATATTAATCAATAAGCTGATCAATATTAGTACTATCCCATCAATGATTCAAATGATATATTTTTTTTTTTAATGTGTCAACTAGAAAGTCATTATTAAGTTCAAATTGATGTACAGTTACTAGCAGACTAATTTAGTATTCTTATTAAAATGGATTATTATCATTATTGATTGAAATGAATATCAAACCTGTATTCAGCACTGAGTAGTCTAGAATAAATCTGCTGACTGCTTCTCGATTTTCATCACCTTTGTAGACCACAGTAACCACAGAAGAAGGGACTAGAATAGGTGGAGGTACAGAATTCTTAAGATAATTCTTATACAATGGTGCATCCAACCCTTCACCCAGCAGAATGTTTATTCCAGGTCTCATTTGTGTTGCATTAAAATCTGTATTAAAGTCTAGAGTATCTACTTCCATGTGAGCAAATTGAAGTCTAATTTTTGAATCTGAAAATAAATTAAATATTGTTCCCCATCTTAAAAGACACACTTCTATTATTCAAATTTAAATATAAATTAAAGGATTAGAAATTATAGATAAATATAAAGAAAATAAATTACAAATGAAAGTTTAATAATTGTAATCTAATGTAACTTTTTCTCTTTAAAAAAAATCCTTAAATAAGAAATAAACAGTCTTATTTGAGATAAATTTTAATTGTAGTTATAAGATATGGTTGTATTTAAAAATAAATACAAGGGGCACCTGAAGGGATACTGATGTATTTTTACAGCTATTACCTGAAAGTAGCTCATCTTTCAATGGTCCTAAGTAGTTGTAATGGAGATAAATAATAAATAATACATATAAAATAATGTACATTAAATCAGAAACCAAGAAAACCTGAAATTATCAACATTTTTTTTATATTAAAAAAAACAATCAGATCTATATTAAAAAGAAAAACTAAGTATAATCCGTTAATTTGATATTTGAAGCCTAACTTAACTGAACTGTGAAAAATTTATCATTTAAAATTGGAATACAAGAAATAAATAATTAATAATAAATTGATTAATTAGGCTACCTACAGAGCAAAACTTGGTTTTAAATTTACAAATAATTGTTTAAATAAAATACATAAAAAAATCAAAAGTTAAATGAGATTTAGGGATTTTATAAATATTTTAAAAATGATTAAGAACCATCTATAATAACATCTTTAAAAAAAACTGACTAGAAACACTTATTATACATCACTAAGCACTATATAATCAAATAGGATAAGAGTTTAATAATGCTATTGTTTTTCTTAGTTATATTTAGCTTACCAGGTAATTTGGATTTGATAATCCATTCACATAATAACTCTTGGTTCCATTTCAAACTTGAGTTTCCTTCGGCAAAGGTTATTGTACCCGTACTGTCTGTGGTAATTATAGATCCACATGCCTAGAATAATAATAAAAGAATAATTAATTAAAAAATTGAATTAAGTTAGAACTTGTATTAAACTTCCTTCTTTTCTTTCCAAACTTTCTTCTGACCCATGTTGAATAAAATATTNATAAAACTTTCTTCTTGGGCAGGGAAGGATGCAGCCCACTTTTTAATTCCATTTTTTGGATGAAATGATAGCGATAACCTAACAAAACGACACAAAACTTCATACCGAAGTCATGACAACTAATGTTTGAAAGATGTATTTTGAAAATAAAAAAAATATTTCTTATTTCTGTAAAACAACAAATATGAGATACTGTTTTATTAAATCTTCATCTAAAAGAAATTAAGATTAAAATTTAGGATTAATAATATAAAATTATGAATATGCAAATAATGGGAACTGAAAAATTGAAAAACATTCATTTTTTGATGCAGGTGATTTTTATGAAAAGTTTATTTAAACATATTGGTAGATTTACTATACATTGTCTATTGTCATTTTTTTTTAATACTGGGATTTGTTCAGTTTATAAATAAATAAATACTGTGAGGCATCATTTTATACTATTAAATTTTTCCACTTGTGTTTTGCACTATTTAATGGTCAGTGATTCTGGTCTATATGTGATATTTTTTTCAATAAAGCTATTGATATTAATTTAAACTATTTATGTCAATCTGATTACTTAGGAATGAAACAATAATTGAGGGGGAACACAGGGCTTATTAAGACATTTTAGCTGCTTGTTTTCATTCTTTTCACATTTTTGGTTTTGTGGAATAGAACCAGTAAGAATGCAAGTATTTAAAATCCTTTAATGGCATCAAGGCAAGTAAATTGTTTTCCTTCAGGTAAATCTACTAAAAACCTTGCCAACTAATTACTAAATGAAAGCAAATTTTATAGAATTCATATAACAAGAAATAAGTCTAAATCATATATAAAGAATAAGAATGCTTGATAATAAATTTACATTATAATACAAAGGATACTAATTCATAATGATTAATAAAAAAAGTTTGTCATGCTGCTGTCATTTGACAAAAAAATAAACATTTAATTATCAGTAAAAAGGGTAAATCTAGTTCACCAATAACTCTTGAACAAAAACGAGTTCTGTTTCTTTAGCAGTGAAGAAAATAAGAAAGAACAAAAACAAATACTATTAACTCACTACTTGGTAAGTAGCAAAGAACCCTTTTGCCACCGAGAACCCATCAGTCTTATGACGAATAAATAGTGAATTCTGTGTAGAGAAAATTGATGAAGGGGGTCTATTTCCACACAATGTTTTGATGAGAGGTGCCTCAGCCGAATCTCCATCATAAATCTGAAATAAAATATGTAGCATTATATAATTCATAATTTGGAAAAACCTAAATGCATCCAGCATTGAATCTCTCTTCTATT
Organism: Oncopeltus fasciatus; assembly: GCA_000696205.2. Classification (NCBI taxonomy): domain Eukaryota; kingdom Metazoa; phylum Arthropoda; class Insecta; order Hemiptera; family Lygaeidae; genus Oncopeltus; species Oncopeltus fasciatus. The sequence continues at coordinate 236,423 of KZ807337.1, read as the reverse complement.
TGTTGAAGCAAAAATCCATGTACTATAAAAAAAACTCAAGATTAATTATGCCACAGTGACATGATCAACCAAGCGTAGGTTATAGATGCCGGATACAATATGGTTTTTACCTCTTAATTCTAAGTACTTGAAAAACACTTTGAAATCATAATTAATTAATAAAGTAAAGTAAAATTAATAAATAATAACATAAATAATCAATCCTAGCACTGGATCTGACTCTGAGAAGGGGCAATATGGCTAATAAGTTACAGTGAAATAGGAGTTGACTATGAAAGAGGGAGAAGTGAGAGGAAATTAAATTCCGAACAAGTTGGACATTATAATCACTGCGGAATGTAGATTAGGACAAGTGATAATATGATGATGATAATAATAGTGGGAATTTGAGTTATTCTAAGGATTTTGGATTATAAGGGTTGGCTTCTTTAGACAGTGGAAGGCTTAATGAAACTCCCGATTTAAGCATTGCATGTACAAATTGGTCCTGTTAGGTCTTATAGAAGGTCAGTTTGTTTTCAATTGAGATATATGATGTCTGATTCAACAGTTTATAAATTAGTCCATACGGCCTGTTAAATTCATGTTTATTAACTTTATTATGTTCTCTCCAAGTAAGGAGAGTAAATTTCGAGTATGGATAATAAAATCTGAGTTAAAGGACAGAAATTGAAAGTGGTATAGGAATGCAGATAATTTGTCACTACTGTATTAATATTTCTTAGCTGGAAATAAACTTATTTCAATTCATTAAATTTAATCCTCCATTTATCACACCATATCTGGATGTGGGGACTAGATAAATCTAGTAGGATAATGGATGGAGTTTTGGGTTCAGGATAAGAGGAAAGGATTTCTTCGTCATTAGCTAATAGGGCCAGGAGTGTGCTTGGGTCAGTGTGGATGGTCTTAGAGAAAAAATGAAAAGAATAGGGCTGAGCGTGCTGCCCTTTGAGATTCCCACTTCCACAGAAAGGAAGGTTCGAGTAATATAACCCCTGCTGAACACAAAAAAAGCAATTTGAAAAGAAAGATATGAGGATTAGGCATGCGATATTTAGAAGTATGATATTGGCTTACATAAGAGGCCATCATGCCAAAAATGATTGTATATCAGGGAGACTTCCAGAAGGGCCTCTTTGCACTCAAGAAATGAAGAAATATAGACTAGAATCTGAAAAATCTTTACCTGAAGATCTTTGAAGAGCCAGATGATTCAGTTCAAACCATACCATACAACAGTGCCTTTGAGAGGCTAATTTGAAACTCAAGTTCATCCACTCAAATTATAAACAAAAGAGCCCCACCAAGACTCACTGAAATATCTCTGAACAAGCAAAATGCCATTCTCAGCCCATATTTCAGAGATGTAAGCATCCCTCAGATCACATAGAATATAATCATATACTCCGAATTTTTAAGGTAAAACTAGAGGCTTTACAAAATAAGGCTTTCAAAGCCTATCCACCTGCCCTCTCAGTAAGACAGTTCCCTATGGAACAATTAACTCTTCTCAGGGATTCGAGAAGACTAGGAATTCGCCAAGGTTTCAGCCTCAATCTCTTATATTTAATCTAGTACTGGTCTCACTTTGATAAGGAGCATTGTGGGGCTATAAAACTTTCTTCTTGGGCAGGGAAGGATGCAGCCCACTTTTTAATTCCATTTTTTGGATGAAATGATAGCGATAACCTAACAAAACGACACAAAACTTCATACCGAAGTCATGACAACTAATGTTTGAAAGATGTATTTTGAAAATAAAAAAAATATTTCTTATTTCTGTAAAACAACAAATATGAGATACTGTTTTATTAAATCTTCATCTAAAAGAAATTAAGATTAAAATTTAGGATTAATAATATAAAATTATGAATATGCAAATAATGGGAACTGAAAAATTGAAAAACATTCATTTTTTGATGCAGGTGATTTTTATGAAAAGTTTATTTAAACATATTGGTAGATTTACTATACATTGTCTATTGTCATAGAAATTCAATTAAGCTATTACTGTTGAACATTAGCCCACTTGTTGCCCCAAGCACTCAATGCCTCATTAGTCTCCCACACTCCTTGAAATCCCTGGCTAAATTGTTCATATTATTAAGTCAATCATATCTTGGAACTGCAACCTTGTCAAGACCCAGTTTGTAGAACTGAAAGTACTTCTTAATGACCAGAATCCAGCTGTGATTTGTCTTCAGTAAACCCAGTAAAAACTTTACACTAAAATTTTTTGAATTTTACAGAAAAGACAAAGCACCTAAGCACAGAGGGTCTGATGGCATCCTGACTGCTAACCTTAAAGATCATCATTCAGAGCACCTCAACACCGATAGTCATCTCCAAGCAGTGATCACCAGAGTCCATCATATATTCCGCTCACTATCTGTAATATATACCTTCCTCCAGATGAACCCCTTGACAAATCCAACTTATTGAATCTACAATCACCATATCTAATGACAGGTGCATTAAATGGCTCTTGTCAATTATGGTCATCTTTGGCACTCAATACTAGAGGAAATATAATTAGGAGGATTATTGATACAACTGACTCTGTACTCCTAAACACTGATAAGGTATCATATATCAGCCCTGCCTACAGCAGTTTCTCAGCAATAGATCTCACAATTAGCTCAGCCAATCTATCCACATTATACTCATGGGACATAATTGATAACCAACATGGAAGTGACTATTTTTCCAACCATCCTACAGCCTACAAGAGCATTACCATCAATACAGAAAAATCTTAAATGGATTTTGGAGAAAGCCGACTGGAAATCATTTTCAATCAAGCTACAACTTTCCACAGACAATTTACCAAATGACCCAACCAAAATTATAAGAACCTTCACTTATTTTGTAAAACAAATTGCTGAAGAAACTATCCCCAGAACAAGAGTGATATTTAGGAAGAAACACACCCAATGGATTGAATGCCGACAAGCCCTTTTAGAGAAAAGGATGCAGCACTTAAGGCTTTCCTAAAAAATCCCTCCTCACAGAACGTGATAATTTAAAAAAAAAAAAAAAAAAAAAAAAAAAAAAAAAAAAAANAAAAAAAAAAAAAAAAAAAAAAAAAAAAAAAAAAAAAAAAAAAAAACAAAGACTAGATGTCTAACTAAATTTAAAAGTCTTATTTATTAGAATCAGTCTTACGTCAAATAACTTTTAAAAAAACTTACTTCGAATCCATTAACATAAATATCCCAATAAAATGTCAGGCCAAAAAGTGCACAGTATATCAGGCTCCAAATTAGTTGAAATTCCGTTGTTGAAACATCATAAGCACATCATGACTGACCCTCAAAAACTCTCTGAAATATTTGCCAAACATTTCTCTAACATATTAAATTCATCCACAAATGCTACAGAAGATAAAAAAAATCAACTCTATTGACTTCACAGCAAACCAGGCAAATCAAGATGGACAACAACTAAACTACAATAGCCCCATTACCTTCCTGGAACTGAACTCAAGAGTAGAGCTAAAGAATACATCCCCTGGATTTGAGAAAATTCATAACATCATGATCAAAAACTTCCCTCAAGAAATAAAAACAGCCCTCTTACACATTTACAATAAAATATGGGATACAAGCAAAATTCCAAATGACTGGCTAGAAGCTGCCGTCGTACCAATACCATAACCAGGTAAGGAAAAACTTAAAATTAATCACTATAGGCCAATTTATAAATATTAATTTTATTTGTGGTTTTTAATTATGTCAATTTAAATCAATTAATGCAAGGAATAGAATAAAAAAATCTAACTGTCCTAGCCAGGGCACGAGCCTGGATCTCCTGCTATCCGGGCAAGCACGTTATCCAATTAAGCTAACCTTTCATTAATTGACTATAGGCCAATATTTCTCTCAAGCTGCCTTTGTAAATTGCTAGAAAAAATAATAAATAAGAGTATTTTCTGGATTCTTGAGCATCACTAGCTGCTAACACCAGCTCAATACAGTTTCATAGATCATCTTGTTGCATTGGAGGCTGAGGAGGAGGCTGATATGATTTGGTCTGTGTTTGGTATGCCAAACATTACGCCCGCTGCAGTGGAAAAGAAACTTCTTGGACTTGGGCGTACAGTAATAAAGTGGGCTTGGCAATTAAGGTAATACCCCAATCTTATTTGTCTGATTATATACATAAAAGAGAAAATAAAAGTTTAATTTTCAAAATTTAAATGTAAATGACAGAGTATTGTTCCAAAATACCATATGAAGACAAATGATATTAATGTAGATAATTCTTACTTTCATTTTATTTTTTATATAAAAAAAAGTAGTAAATCACCTTTATACATAAATAGTTTAATAGATAGCATATTACCTAATAAATAGAAATATATTTCTCTATATTATTTTTTCATCAAAGATAATTTAATAAAAGAAATTAAGATTTTTACATTTCCCTCTTGACTCTTACCTTGACATATCCATTAGTGCAGTTAGAATCAAGTGCATCCACATCAAAATCTGTGAATGTCAGGTTTACTGTGTGAGCTTTGTTTACAGTAATTATGAAGGTGCAATCATCGTGAGCATCATAATTCTGTGGATAATTGTGAGAATGAATGGACCCTGAAGAAGAAGTGAACAAACCGCCACATGCTGTAACACAAGTCCAGAAGGTAATATGTGATATAAAATAATACCTTATTATAAAGCATTAACTTGAATAACACAGAAATACGATTTTGGCATAATTTGAAGATAGAATTTATAACTATCATACCTTCTATTCTCCGTCTTCATTGGTTTCTGCAAACCATCCTCCGTTGGCGAGCACTTTCGGACATTGTCCATCTTCTTGGCCGAATACATGTGGTCACTGTCACTGTCTGTATTCAACTGCGTTTGTATTCTGTGGGTTGGTCGGATGCATCAGGTATAAGGGTCGTTTAGCTGTAACGGTCACTTTGTTGGCAATAAGGTCTGATGTTCATATATATTTGTTGTATATGTTGAGGCATTGAGTGCTTGGGGCAACAAGTGGGCTAATGTTCAAAAGTAATAGCTTAATTGAATTTCTATGACAATAGACAATGTATTGTAAATCTACCAAATACATATATGTTCATGAATATTTGTTGTCGGTTTGTGTATCGTCTGTTCATTTATGTTTGAGTGTTCGTTTTTAGACAACAACGCAAAAAGACATAAGACAGTATAATCCATAGTCAGACACTATCCAACACAAAGACATTTACAAAAACTTTGGAACACTTAGAACACCTCAACAAAGGAGATTACAACTAATCCCTGCCTCAACTAATACCTGAAATAATGGATACTGACCCTTATAACTCTCGCGTTTGACAGACCTTATTGCCGACAAAGCGACCATTACAGCTAAACGACCCTTATACCTGACGCATACGACCAACCCACAGAATATTAAGGTTGAATACAGACAGTGACAGTGACCAAAAAAAAAAAGCGCTCGCCAACAGAGGATGGTTTGCAGAAACCAATGAAGACGGAGAATAGAAGGTATGATAGTTCTATATTCATTGGTAGTGAAAATAACCTTTTAGATTATTTATAGAATTTATACTCAGAAACATTAAAGAAACAAATATTCTTCTATTTAATTCATTCATTAGGAAGAAAAAATTAATATTGCAGTTTAATATGGTTTCAAAAATATGAATAATATAAATCCTATTGAAAAATGTTTTAAAAAAAAAGCTTATAAAGTATAGGTATTTTAATTTGGATTCTAGATTTTCCCAGAGAACAATTTTTTTTAACATGGGATACTAATTTTTTTTTTTTTAATTTAGCAAACACTTGGATTAAAAGTTGAAATCAGATTTAATTTCTGGCTAAATTGATTAGCTGACAGGTTTGTGACCTAACAACATTTACTATTTTCTTCTTCTCAATCTTTTCATGACGCACTCTATTAATCTCTTGTTAATTCTAATTTTGCAGTATGCTTTCTAGTTTAGTTATTTTTTACACATTACTTTTTTATGCACATAATAATTTGAATAGATTGATCTCATTGAATAAGTCATTAAATGTGCACGATGATAATTGGAACTAATTTTTTTAAATAATAATAAAGATGGTACAATAATCACACATTTTCAGTGTTTATTTCTGCATAGCAGCTTTCAAGATCAAGATCAATGATGCAATTATTTTTAGTCCTTCTTTTAAGATTTCATTTACTCACAATTTTGACTTTGCCTGTCATTTTCATTCTTACATTTTATTATGTTTGAAAGTAGAGTGATTAAAGGCAAATAAAATGTCTAATTAAACACATTTGTATCAGTTTTGTTGTAGGCTCATTAATTTTGAAAGCTGCAAAGCTAAAAAAGCATAAAATTTGTTTCAGTCTCTCCCACAATGTGAAAAGCAAGTTTTTTTTTNTTTTTTTTTTTTTTTGGCAGAATCTAATAAGAATATTTTATTTATTTATTCTTCATAATTTTTTTTTGTTCAAAATTTCATTCTTAAATGATTATTTTTTGTTGATTAATAACATTTGTTTTTATAGTATTTTTTTATTTGATGCTTTTAAAATTTTGTATTGCCTATTGGTAACTGGCTGTTTAGTAAATGCATAAATATTATGGATGTCAAGTAGCACTATTAGAATATAGATTAGTGACTTCTAAAACTATTCTTAACCTGCATCAGTGAAATTCAAGGGAATATAGTTATTAGGTCATTCTAATGAAATATTTAATTTAAATGAATTAATTCTTTCATTAGAATGTCATTAATTAATTCTTTCATTTTGCTAAGTCATATATTTTCAAGTAACTTTGAAAATAAATGACTTAGCAAAATTGTTACTATAATAAATAAATGATTAGAAGTCTGTCTTGTAGGAACTATGAAACTAAATGTATTGCTCAAGACTTTAGTTGAATAATATTCATAATTAGAATTTCCATACCATTTCAAATATATCTTTTATTAATTAACAAATACATATTCAGTTTCATTGCTCTATGACTTAAATATTCTGTGTTTGGTATGCCAAACATTATGCCCACTGCAGTGGAAAAGAAACTTCTTGGACTTGGGAGTACAGTAATTAAGTGGGCTTGGCATTTAAGGTAATACCCCAATTTTATTTGTCTGATTTTGCTCAATAACAAGCTTAGCCTTTCATTTTACATTTAAAAGATATATGCAAAATTTCATTCAGAAAAATTGAAATCTGTGATCTGTAAGGCATAGACAGACCATATACTCGTGCACACAATCACACACCATACACATGTGCACGTGCTCACACAGGCACCATACACACCCAAATATATATATATAAACTATCACTTGGTATCTAGTAGTAGGATCACAGAAAGTGCCAAACAAATTTTCAGAAAATTTCTCATGAGAATAACCTTAATAATAACATTCTTCAGAATTCTCTAAAATGAATTCATAAAATGCTTAATAAAAGAAATAATTAATTAATTTTTATTTTACATATATAAATATATAAACTTACTAGAAGAAGCTATATTAAAAGTTGAATGAAAACCGACCCCCGAGCTGCTCTCATCAGTTCTAAATCGAATAAAAGCATTGCTTCCTGATGTGGTGACAAGAGAAGGTGCCTGTGGTGTGATTTTTGTACAGAGTTTAGCCAGGAGCGGTGATGTATCATCCATTCCACTATAGATCTGGAAAAATAAATAATGAAGAATTATTGGTTTTTAATTTAAATTAGATTTATTGGTTTTTAATTTTAAATGTAACATAAATAATGTATACTTTACTATTTATTTATCATTTTACTTTATTGTATTATTATATTTAAGTCAAATTATTTAAGTTATTGATATTTTTAATTAATACATTTTTATTTCTGATCAGGAGTAAATCAGTCTCTAATAGATACAAAAAGTTAATTTGTTTCTAGTGGTCATTATGTTAAATATTTTACTATGTTTTATACAGAAAATTTGACCAGGAATTACTTTTAGGACACTTAAATCTGTGATATTTTGTTTTTAAGACGTAAATATGAGTTATAACCCAGTTACTTGGTAGTGATTTGAATAACATACTGCTATCACAAAAAAATTATTCTAATCTTCATTTACTCTTTTCCTTCATCTAATTTCTAGATAATTTTACAGTAAATCAATTTAAAGTATAATTTTTACTTATTTTGTAAGTATTGCAAATATATTTTCAATTTTTATCTTTCTCTAAATTATGCATTCTCCTTAAGGCCTCCTTTCATTACAGTTTAACTTAGCTACCAGATTTTTTTTTTTAAATCATTTAATTAATTAATTATTTATTAAAGTAATTTTGTTTCATTGACCCCTGCAATTCAACTTTTATCATCTGCTATATTAACTAGACCTCTCTTTTTCATTTGACCAATGTTCAATTCTTTCAATAATGTACTAAATTTTTTTTTGTTTTTCATCTTATTATTTATTCATTAATTAAAAAATTAATTGCAAATTCATATAATCACAACATTATGTCTATATGAAATTTAAGCATTAGACTCTAGTTGTGGGAGCTTAGCCTATAAGTCAACCTTGGAATTTATTAGCCTTGACATAATAAATTTACCCGTATGCAACAGTAAAAATCTTCCAATGATGAGGTAATTTTTTGTTTTATTTAGTCTAAATTTTATTAGTCAATAGAGATTTATCCCTAGTTTCAATACTTGTTGGTTATACTTTCTTTGTTTGAAAAAGTGCAGCATAAATCTGATTAAATTCCATTGGTTCAGAATATTTAGAATTCTTAACACAGCAGGCAGCTCTGTCTAACCTATAAAAAAAATTATAGCCTTATTCAGCTCATCTCTTGTACTAATCATAAAAAATGTTAAAAAACAACAATCCAAAGCTCATATCTTTCTAGGAAATGTAATTTTAAGAGTAATATTTCACTGCATTTTGATTAAGCATGAATTTCAACTTATCAAGTACCTTTTTTTTTTTTTAAATTAAAATTAAAATTAAAAATAAATTAAGTAGAGTCATTTAAACAGCTTGACAATGTCAGCTCCTCCGAGCGTGAGCGATATATTCGTCGGCCTCGGAGGTTGGACTCTCGACACTGGTGCGGGGAATTTAATAACTTATCTGACCTGTTCCGGTAGCATAAGTGGCTAATGCACCGGCCCGGATAGCAGGGGATCCAGGTTCGAATCCTGGCTGGGACAGTTAGATTTTTTATTCTGTTCCCTTGCACTAAAAATTCTCTAAATTTACGTGGGATTAAATACCACAAATTAAATAATATTTACAAAATTATCAAGTACCTTTAACTAGCACCTGTATTTCTGAATCTACCAATTCAGTATTCTGTCAATAATAATTCTTATTTAAGATATTTCCTTTAACTTTTTTTCCAATATAATCCCTAATTTGGTTTACCTCATTCAGCCATCTACAGAGAGATTTTCTCCTTCTTTGATAGCTCAATATTATAATCTTTATGTTTAGATTTCATTAATTATTATGACTACTAAAAGTACATCAGCGTAGACTCAGGCTTCAGCCATTTGATTGGGACACTCCCTCACCTTCATTATTTCTTGAAAAATATAATTCTCTCCTTTCCGATATGTTTCATACATAGAAAATATATATGTCTTATCTTATTTTTTCAGGTATGGTAAAGCAGTACAATTTCATGGTTTATATGATGCGAAAAGTCTAATCTAACCTTTACTGTAGAGTTTCCCTGGGTAAATCTGCTGGTAGCTGAAACTAAATCACACTCATTAAAATTCCCATAATTTCAAGATTAGAATTAATTTAAATTTATTTATTGAATCAATACACCTTTACCTTAAAATCTCACATCCAGGTGTAGTCTGTCTGATTTGACTGGTTAAAAATATTTCAAATCCTTAAAACTTAAGCAGGCAACCGGCTTATTCAAATTTCAGAGTGATCCCAACCCAATATGTTCTAAACCAGGATAATCCTGCAGACATTGTCTCCTACATATCTCAGATTTTGAGATTCTCAATCACCACCAATTCAGGTGGTCAGGTCTATCCTGGTTAGTTCTCCAGCCTAATTTGTGGTCAGTAAACACTAATTTCGGTCAACCTGTAATTCTCAAGGTGACCTCTCCATTCTCACATTTAATCTCCCAAAACTAGAGAGACAAATTTGCAAGTTGTTCCTGTTGGCCTTTGGCTATCCATATTGTAAATTGTATTCATCATATTAATTTTTAACCAAGCATTCCCACATACAACTCCTCTTTTAATGCTCCAAATTCTCTTTCTTAGCCTTGTGTATCCATATATTGCTCTGCTATTTCTGAGTTGTTTTTTCATTAATATTAAATAAAATTTTATACAAAACAATTTAAATGTTTAGTTCCTTATTATCTTACCGGGTAATTAGGTGATGTCATCCTTGCTAATCTGTAATGAAATTTATTTATCTCTATTCTTATATCTTCCAATTCTAGTGATCTAGAGGCCTTTACAGCTCATTTTCATATGAGCAGGCCAATAATTACCCCTCCACAAGAGGATGTTTTCCATTTTTCCGACCGAACTACCTATATCTACTCTTTATGTCTCGGTTTGGCCATTGTCTGTCTCATCAATGCAGCGAACGAATTTGTCTTGCATCATTTTTACTTTTTTTAAAATCTTTTCTCTCATCTAATTTCTACACACTTTAACAATGAAGACATTTTTGTATCAAAGCAAACTGGGGCATATATGCAGAATAATTTAAAAAATAGAATTCTCAGAAATCTTGAAGTAGATTGAGAGCATAATTTTTAATGCTGCAATCATCTGAAAATTTCTTAGTAAATCAGTTCCTTAATTTGATGAAAAATGTAAAGCAGCTAAAAGAGATAAATGGAGAGTTCTTTAGAAAAAAAAAAAAAATTAAAAATAGATTACCACAAGAAAATTGTATCGCATATAACTAGCAACCCAAATGTGTAGAAGAATAAGTTAGTTCATGGGGGAATTTCATTGAATAAATTAATTTTAAAAAGCCTATATAAAGAATGTATTGCAAGTTGACACACATCATACACTAAAATCACTTACAAAACATTAAAGTATGACTTGCAGCAGCTGCATCAACTAAGAAAATTCCTCAGAATCGTAGTTGATGAATATTTTTATTTAAGACTTTCTTGTCATGTAAAGTACACTTTTCATCAATAAACAAATCTGTATTCAGTTTCATTGCTCCAAGTAAATACATGACTATACCGAAAAAATGTATTTAATTCACACTCGCCTTTCTTGCAGTCGTCTTAACTCTTATTCATTTCCCTCAAGAACAAACTCAGCCTTTTTTTTTTACATTTAAAAGCCAATGCCAAATTTCAAAAAGAAAACTATAATAGTGGCTTATAAAATTAAATATATAAAAAAAATTTAGGATGCAGTTAAAGCCCACTCTTAATTATTCAATTTAACTGTGCAACTAGCATATAAAATCTGTCTTTTATTAATAAATAAGTTTTTGTTGAGTTGCATTCCTCTAAGCTAAATATTACACCCATAGCATAATTTTAATTAATTATTTTTTTTTTCTTTTATATCTAATTTTTCTCTAAATTATATATCCTTCTTCTAGCCTCCTTTTAGCTCTTCTTATTAAAATAGGTTCACTGTGCATTGAGAGTTTAAATTAAACCCAATGAAGTATTTATGATTCTCAAATGACCTTTCAATTTAGTCATAGAAAATCATTTGGGAATAATAAATTATAGATTAGGAAAAAAAGATCTTAAACAAAAGCTTTAAAAAATAAATAAATAAATAAAAAGACTGGAGATAAAGGAATAAAAAAAAGAAGTAATTTTATTTTCATGTAATTTTTTGGCCAAAATAATTTTAAAATCAGCTGATATTAGTGAATTAGTTTTGTCATCTTATTTTTGTAAAGAAAAATTTAAAAATCAACAAATGCAAATTATAAGAGTAGACTATCACTTAAGTTAATTGTAGTGTAAATCCAAAGATTGCAGTGGCATATAAAAAATACTCTACCTCTAAAGCATCATATTCACAGTTCTTACTATCCTCAATTTGTAGGTCATCAATATGAATTATAATACTGTGTCCTGGGAGAACTGATAGATACCACTCACAGTGAGTAGAATAGGGGTAAGGCTTAGGGTAGTTAGGTGAGGTAATCGTTCCATTCTTTTGAGATTTAAATACTCCTCCACAACCTAGAATAAATGAAATTTATGAGTCCATTGCTTTCAATATTACAGTAATCTTGTGAGTTGTTTTTTTACAATATGATGCTGAAAATGTTTTAAATAACATACTGCTTATTCTAATTATTTACAATAAAAAAATTATACATTAAAATTTATAATGTGAAAAAACTCACACACATGATCCTCATATAATACACAAACACACAAATGCATGCATGCACATATGTGTGCGCAAACACACAAAATCTCAGCTTTAAAAAGTGAAGATAAAGTGTGAAGTTTAGAATTCACAATTTGGAAAAAGTCCTATTTATTATAGTTAAATCCCAGTTCTGACAAAAAATGACAGATGTTTTATTTTAATGCTCAAAATATGATATTAACAGACTAAAAAAAAGGGAAACAAATGAAGACAAAAGTGATAGAATACTTATATTCTAAAGGAATTCGGTCTTGAGAGCTGAAGAATTAAAAACTGATTTCTAATGAATTTAATTTAATTATAAAATTGAATTTTATAATAAACTAAAATAGATTTGCAGATATCTAGATTCAAGTGGCTGCATTTTTTCAGTGACTGCAGGAAAACCTGCAGAAATCTGTTGGTACTTACCATATACAGTCCACTCTAATCTGAACACACTCTGCTCTATCCAAGCAAGATCTTGGTGAAATGAGTACACAACATAAACCTCATTTGTGGCTGATGATATCAGTCCTTTGGGAATATTTGATCTGCAGTAGTTTTTAATCAAACTATTGGGTCCCACCGACCCTTCATAGATCTGAAAATAGAAATTAATTAATTAATTTGATTAATTAAAATTAGTTAATTTAATTAAAAGAAAATTATTTTTATTAACATAACACTTTCTAATAAAATTGTAATATTTGTCATTAATTATCCATTTGACATATTATTAGCAGTTAAATTTGTTAAAGTTAAGAGTGACGTGAAAATGAATTATGGAAGGGACTTGCTGCACAATTTAGTGGAAACACTAATAATCAAAGTACAGGTTAATAAGCACAGATAATGCTAAGAGTAAATGAATTAAGTATTAAGTAAATAAATACTTGCTTTAAAAAATATTATATATATATATATATATAAACATTAACAATAAAATAATTTTAAAGTATAACAATAAAACAGTAATANTATCTAATTAGTGGGTATTGTCAAAATAAATGAAAGTTTTATAAGCAATTATTTTCACGTAAATAACCTAAAAGGTTATTTCACCACCAATGAATATAGAACTGTCATACCTTCCATTGTCCGTCTTCATTGGTTTCTGCCAACAGATAATTTGCAGAAACCAATGAAGACGGACAATGGAAGATATGACAATTATTTTTACAGTCAAAGAATTAGATGAGGGGAAAGGAAAAAAGAGTGATAGTAGTTCTCCTATCTAACTTATACTGAAGAAAGTAAATAGTTAGATAGTAAAATTGATTCAAATTGGAGAAACTAAAAAGTTAAATAAAAAGAGTAAATTATTATGGAATGGACCACAATAAAGTAGATTCCTATTTGTAGAATGAAAGAATCAAAAGCAGGAAACACTGGGATTGGGACCCATACAAAACGAGTGTTGAATAATAAGTGGGAATTACAACCTGTAAGGGATGTTACAAAGCCATTGCACAGATATTTTAAAATAAACAAAACATTCTAAAACAACATAGAAAACACGTTTCTGTATGTATTTATTTCCAGATAATTTAAAAACTATATAATCTAAAAGTATATACTGTAATCAGCTATATAAGTAGATAATCAACAAATACTACTCACATTAACTGAGTGCCTTTTGCATGTCTCATTGGAACTTTCTCCTGAATCCTGTAGATCAAAATGAGAGAAGGTCATATTAATTTTATTTCCAATGGGTGCTTCAATTTTCCAAACACAATCCCTTTCACTAGATTCACTTTGAGGAAAACCAGGAGATTCTATTATGCCACGATAGCCCTTCAGTGTTACATTGCATACTGGTAATTAAACAAAATTTATAAATTTTGAGTATATAAAGCATACAAACAACAACTAAATTTCTAAGATTAACTTCTTAATTTAATTATCAATTTATAATTAATTTGAATTATGGTTCACTTATATTATCAGGACATTCAAAAAGTCCTGACATTTTTATTAGGGAAGTTTAAAATAATTACCAATACATGCATTTATTCGCTAAAATCTTGTCCCAATGTGACTTGGTAAATCCTAATTCCTTCTTTAAAAACAGCTGATTTTAATGGACAAAAAACTCGTGTGGATCCACAAAACAATTTGGATAGTAATCAGTAATCAGAAGGGAAAAGGTCAGGGAAATAGAGTGGATGTGGCAAAACTTCCCAGCCAATTATTATTTAATTATCTACTTTTCTCAGTTGATGCATTTAATGCCAGAAAGTGGTTGGAGGTATTAATTTATATGGGAACCTCTGAACAACTTTGGTGAGCATCCAACTCAATTATTCTTCAAACTTCTTCTAGATAAACAATATTTGGCCGGCTTGAGCAAGTATCATTTTGGTGTGTCTTGTCATCTGCACAAAATTTGGCAAATCAAAATTGTGTTTTCTGCTCAGAGAGAGCATCTTTTCTAAAAATGGAGCACATTTTTCAGGCAGCTTCAGTTGCTTTCAAACCAAGTTTATGCTCATATAAAACAAAATTGATCAAATACAAGTTTCCACCATAATCGTTTTTTACTAGTCGGCTCGAACACTTAAAGAGGACTGGATTAAATTGACTGGATCTTATTTTTTTATTAAGGATTAACAATTGTTTGCATGGTGTTCACGTAGGCTTCGATGGTCGTCAGATGTATTTACCGTTTCTTCTTCCGGGTTGGACCGTGTCAAGTTGTTGATAGTTATACCTGGTGTATAAAACATGGTATTTATATACCACCTGGATTTAAAAAACAGCTCTCATTCTCTATTCAGCCCTGAAGAAGCCATCACATGATGTGCGAAAGCTCGGCAACTATCAACAACTTGACACGGTCCAGCCCGGAAGAAGAAACGGTAAATACAATTGTTTGCATGGGTTAAAGTCAAGTTTTGAAATTGTTGAACAACAAAAGCTCTAGAATAAAAATAAAAATCATAAACTTTTAAAACAAGGGCATTTTTCTGTAGAAATATACACAGACCACATAATTTGTCCTTTTATTAACTTCTTTACTTTGATATCATGTTTAAATTTAAAAAATATGTCACACTTCCAACCTTTTTTTCCCCTGTCCACTGAGACTCGAAATCTGTGTCATCAATACCACAATACCTGCTGAGGTAAATTAGTTTGCAGGTAATACAGAATACAGAGCTCTTGTCATCCCTATTAATAGTGTATTTACACACCGGACACTGCATCATTGTTTATTTATTTTAAAAAGCTCAGATAAACAGCTGACGAGGTAAGATGTAGGCTGGGCATGTCTACTAGGTAGAGAGAAGAAGGGATAATGCTCAGCAGATTACTTACTGATAAGTTGCAATCTCTGATAATCTCGCTCATTCCACAACTCACCACAAACTCCCGGTTAGATTGAAGAGCCGTAAGATGCATTAGTTGTCTAAAAGTTGTGAAGGTCCCTAGAAACTTGATTCAACTCAAGCTTAAACCTCATGTTGATCCTTTAAAATAACGATTTAATATGAAGCCGAAGTGTACTGGTTGCCATCTCAGGCCAGAATTACTACTATAAATATAGCTTTTCCTTAGAGCATTCTGAAATAATATTAGAGCTTTAAACTAAATTAACAATCCATGTAATAGATTTATAGCAACCAATGCATCTAAAAAATGGGACATATCTCCCCTGCAAATTTAGCTTTGAAATTTCCTAAAATGTGGACGTTGAAATTATTTTATTTGAAGACTTAAACTGATTGGTATTTAGTGTCAATAGATATCTTATAGATCAGCATTTTCCAGCAGCAAGTTGATAGATTTCTAGTCCAAGGAAATTGCACTTTTTCATTCATTTTGCGGGGTATTATGTAGAAAAGTGTCTTTAGTCTAGATATTTTTAGAAAGGGGTTTTTTCAAAGTAGTTTTTTGATTTGTAGTTTAGCAAAATGGATAACTGCAGTAGGTTAGGAGCAGAGGTTTTTTGTAGTGGTCTCTACCGTTTAGAGGCTTTTTAGCCCAGAGGTATTCTACCGGAGATTTTTGGCAACAAGGTTTCTGTTGTTTATAAGATTTTTAGTCAAGAGGTTTAACAGAGGTAGTAGGAGAAGGGGGAAAGCTTCTTTAATAAAGGGGTCTATAAAAAGGACTTATTTTTTTGGGGTGGGGGAGGTAGGGGGGTAAGGTCATATCTGTAATTTAAGGTTTAAGATAGCCTAGTGCCAAAAATTTGATTAATTTATTTCTGGTTTTAAAACTGTTCCTGCAAATTGGCTACATTTATGTCTAACTCTTAAAGAACACACTAATTAAGGTATTAATGAGCTAAAATATAAATTGTGTTCCAAAAGGTAAAGAATTGATTGTCTGCATAACTTCATTGTCGTATTTCAGGCATTAAATAAATTAAGGAAACGTTTTATTAAATAAAGTATTATAATATGAAAATGAGCATTAAAGGTGAATATCTTTTCAATTAAAAAAAAAAATCTCTTGGATTCAATACCTATAGAAAAATCTTATTTGATTGCTACAATCACCAAATTTTTATTTGAGTAGGCTTAATTTCACTATTTTTTAAAATTTTTATTTGTTTATTATTTTTATTATACAAAATCATATTCTAGTCTTAAGTACATGTAAAATTAAGAAACAATAACAAGATAGTATTTAAAAAAATAATATAACATTTTCATGATTTAGACAATTATTGACATGAATAGTGGATACAAAGGTAGGACAAATATTTTATTATTTTATA
>KZ807337.1:187638-209220 GCA_000696205.2 Oncopeltus fasciatus | reverse complement strand
TAAAAATTACTAAATATATATTAAAAAAATAATACCTAACTTCAAGATAATCAATAATGCAGTTGGTATAATTTTCTATTGAAAAGGCAATGGGGGTGAGTTCTATTTGTTGTCCATTGGGAACAGTAATAACCCATTCACAATCCAAATTGCTAGGGTAACCATTAGGATAGTTGGGGCTATTAAGTACTCCTGCTGTAGTAAAATAGTTTCCTCCGCAAACTAAAAAAATAACAAATAAAGAATGATCACCCTGCATTTAAAACAATAAGGATACATAATTTTCAAAACTCACTTATGATTTAACAAAGCAATTTTGTCAAAATACTGTACTTTATTACCGTCATACTGGTACTGTTCTCATATTTAGGAATCCTCCCTATATTCCTCCATTCTGATGACATGGCCAAACCACTTTAATTGGCTATTGGCTATTGAAGCAAATTGGCCTTCACTGTTGCTTCTCATCTTATTCGCTGTTCTTTGCAGGAACGTCATTTCTGCAGCAGGGAGTCTTCTCTCTAGCCTGCCTGACAAAATCCAGCTTTCAATCCCAAACATTAATTAATATTTACCTATGTATTGACTGGCATGCTGACTTGAAGATGTTGAGCTTGACATTCTTATCTACCTCTATCTTTCCAATTACAGTATTGTAGATATTGTATATTGTAGATATTGTAGATCTGGTATAGCTACAGTATTGTAGATCTGGTAGCAGACATCTTATGATTAATGTTATTAGATAACTCTGAAGCTAATATTCAAAACATGTATTACAATTTCTAGGCAGGTGAAATGTGCAATCCCTTCTAATATCTCTCTATTCCAGTATATGTGAGCACCTTCCAGTAACCTTCCTACTTGTAATAAATTTCTTTAGCTAGTACTTATTTGCATCCCTTTCCAGTGAAGCTCTTAATGGCATTCAATCACTGAAAATTGCAGTTTATCAACAGTGTCCATGACAAAGATGACATCACCTGCGTGTGGAAGCTCTAAAATCCATTTGGGCTACCATTCACATTTGAGCAACATTCAAGATTCTTCTTTATATTCATTCCTCTTCTGTAGTTTCTTCACTTCAACCCATTGATAAATTTTTGACTTCACTTTTCTTCCTTCAACATCAGAGTACCGGCCACTAGAAGAATATGGTTACTTCCTATCTCTACCCCCCCCCCTCCATTACTACCTTCACATTCATGAAATATCTCATGATATCACTGCTGTAGATAAAGTAGAATAGAATAGAATGGATCTTTTGATGATAGTTTTTGTTCTTGTCATGGTGTTAACCTTAGTGGTAAAGGTACTCGACAAGGGCAACTAACAGCAAAGGGCTTAGCACTAGGCTTAAGTTTAATTTTATAGAGTTCTTTGAACCTATCTAAACCAGTAAACAACTGAGGGTACTTTTCTTTCCATGTATTGACTTTTTTAAAAACTCATTGACTGTCTTTATAATGAAAAGGCACATATTCCTCTTCATCCTAGCAGTGATTCTTTCTGATACGCCAATATATAAAGGTTTTCAATAAGACAGTTACCACCTTGTCTAATTTGAAGGTCAACATCTGAGAATCATATACTTTTAACTGCACATAAAAGGGTCGAGAAATAGAATTAATTTGTTTTGTAATTTTTATGTAGTTAAGATCTGGAGCACTATTATTTTCTCCTGCGTCCTCTATTTCTTGCATCCTTCTTGAAGTAATGTAAACTCTGCTAGAATGATTCTTTCCCTCACAACCGAAAAAATTATTATTCCAAGCCGGACATCTGACTGGAGAATGTATTCTATTATATCTGCAACAACAGCAAGGTTTGGAACTTGTATTTCGAATGGACTTACTACTTTTTATGAGTACAGATAGAATGTTTGTGGACTTCCATAATGTTAATAAAGCTAGAAAATCTGTCTAATTAACTGGATTGAACTTGGATTGCCTTACTTGACAATCCTGTTAAATTGCAGAAAATATTAAAATGCTTTATTCATGCAGACCAGGAATTCGGATTCTGAAAATCATCCTGAAGAATTGGGAGGTCTTATCTGGTAGCTGGTTTCTTGTGTTGGCACTGTTTTACCTACATTCCTGCTGGCTAGAATGGAGTGATTGAGCATTTCCGAGTGAACCAGTTTATATAAAATAAGAAGAAATTTTTATACAGGAACAGAACCTTGAATTGCTCAACCGAATCTCAAATATGCCACTAGCTTTAATACACTCAGTGTCAAAATGTTAGACACACTTCAAATATTGTAATCCCTACTCTCCCACCTTTTCAAATCACCCGTAAAACAGTATTAAAATAATCTAAGACTCACCTGAAGTTGATCAGCAGCCTGCTTGTGTCCATAAATAAATACAAAAAATATATACATTTTTTTTAAATTTCAAATTAAAGTTATGGCCTGTCAAAATGTTAGACACACTCCCTGGTAAAAATAAATAAAACTCATTTTAATACTTTGTGGCATTTCCACCACCATTTATTAATTCAAAAGGTCTGTTTGGTAATGCATCGTACAATTTTTTGATAGTTTCTTGAGGTATTTGTTCCCATGAAGCCAGAATTGCAGATTTCAACTCTTCGATTGTTCCAAACTGTCTTGATTCGGAGTATACGCTTCTTGAAAGAATTCCCCAAACATTTTCAATAATGTTTAGGTCTGGGGAGACAGCAAGCCAGTCTAATTTGACAATTTTGTTGCTGGTGAACCAGTCTTTAATTATTTTCGCAGAATGTATTGGAGCGTTGTCTTGCTGGAAAACTGGTGTGCCCTCAGACATGTCATTAAACGTTAACTTTTGCTCCTCTAACAAATTTTTATATTCATTTGAGTTAACTCTTGATGAAAGAAATATCAAATTTCCTTTCTTTTTGTAACCAATTGATGCCCAAACCATAACTTTGCCTCCTCCCATTTGACGCCTTAATAAAATTTTTTCTTCCTTTCTTAAGTCATGAAAATAATAGGAATATCCATCTGGCCCATCCAAATTTAATTTTTTTTCATCACTAAAAATGACTTTTTTCCACTCCTCAGTCCATGACATTACATTTCGAGCAAAGGCCATCCGGGCTAATTTGTGACGGGTAGTCAAAACTGGTTTTCTTTTTAATTTTGTTCTAACTATTGTTTTTGACTTTTTTAATAATCTTTGAACATTTCTTAGTTTTATTTGAACTCCAGCTTCCTCAGCAATTGCTCTTGCGGTTTTGCAATAGTTGGATGCGATTCGAAGGATGTTCAGTTTTTCCCTTAATGTCAAAACAGGGGGCCTTCCCAGAAGAACGGTGGGTTCCATATGTCTCCCCGTGCAGAATAAATTTTGTGAACGATGAAAAACTCCGCTTGATTCGGCGGGCTATTTCCCTACAACTCATACCGTCCTTGTGGAGTGAAGAAATCAAACGGCGCTCTTCTTCGGAGAAACACTTATTTTTCCCCATAACTCACGTTTTATTTTAGGTCTATTCGCGAACAAATTTAACACTACACTGAAGTAGAAAAGGTTCTTAACGATTTCAACTGTAGAGGATTAAGAAAATAGTAAACAACAACAAGTGTGTCTATCATTTTGACACATGTAAAATGTCAATATTTACTGATATTGGATTTAAATAATCCTCAAGGTCTGAGAACATTGCCCCCATTTCAATATCATAATTTATACTTAAAACTGCAATTAAAACATTTTTTTCAATAAAAAATAAAGAAAACATAGAAAGTTTTATTATTTTCAATGGGCGTGTCTAACATTTTGATACTGAGTGTAAATAAAGTTAATAAATAACACTAGTGGTTATCGATGCAATATAGAGAATAACACAATCAGGATAGATTCAAGTATAGCTGGCAAAGTTTTACTCAAATAAATAAAGGAAATTCTTAGTAAACAAAGGACTAATAAAAATGAAAGAAAAAAAAAAAAAAACATATGTTGATTATTACTTTCCCCAAAATCTGAGGTAATTAGTCAAAAATTAGTTCTCTAATTCTCCCAAGTTTTATTTCGAAAATATTTTTATGAGATCATAATACTTATTATGACAAAAGTCAAACTTGGATCCTTTATGCAGATATGGAGGCTAGTTACAGCCTCTTTTGCCGTCTGTTAGCAAATTACAATATAATTATGTGAGCATAATGCTTACTTATCTTAGATAACATATATAATTTCAAATAACTTGAAAGCAGAAAATACTGAGTTGGGTAAAAATTGATTACTTGTCATGTATAATTATTAGTTAATGACTAATTGTAAAATTAGCAACTGTTGTTAAATATTAAATGGTAATCTACTGCTGGTAATTTTTAGTGCAACATAAATTAACTGAAATACAAGGTTTCCAAGCAGGTCACAAATTTTTTTATTAATAGGTACCTCATTAGTAGAATAAAGGATTTTTACAAATTTATGAAATTTTCTTAAAAACAGTACTGCATGAAACAGAGATATTTGAAAACTTAAAGAAAATGGAATCTGACTAGATGAAAGTAATTATAATTCATTCACCATTTTTGCCATTTATTGATACATAGGATGCTGTGAATCCAGGCTCAGATTGGGCACTATCAGCATGGAAAACAATGCTCAGGCGATTAGAAGTTGAGGTGACAACAGGTGGTAAGCTGTTTCCACAATGTCTGGGGAAAAAAAAAATTCTTAGTAACATTTAGTAGAAATTTCAAAATTAGTGTATTTTGGTTTTTAAATTTTAATATATATATATATATATTTTTTATGAATTTGTTAAATGAAATATTTTAGTTTATTTTTAGTTGTTGTTTGATGCTTATATTGATTCTTTGATCGATGGCCACAACACTTTGTAACCTCCCCAAATATATTTAAATTCACTTTTTAGCATACTACTTGTTGTGTTGACCTTTTATTTTTTAGTCACACTATCAAAGGGTTAACCATCCCTATTCTCAGTTTCGACTATCAATAAAAACAAGTTCAAGTGCTCATTTTTAAAATAATTTTCTCCTCTCAAATGAGTTCTTCTTTGCTCCTTAATTATCTTCTGTCTTAGTTTTTTGAACTTTACTGTTTGCAGCCTACGTAAGTTAGATGATAAAATTCACTTTTCTTTGCCCATTATCCTTTCCCTCATCTAATTTCTATATTCTTCAACAGTAAAAAAATGCAATTTTCACTTCTTCATATTTTTTCCTTGTACTTCTCTTTCTCTCATGAGAAAATGAAATTTTCTATTCAATAGCAATTTTCACTTCTTCATATTTAATCAAAATGAAAAAATATGAAGTGTTCACGTTTGATGAACCATGATCCATGTAAGCATAAATGGATGTAAGCAGCTGAATTTATCATTTCAGCCCATAATTCTTTAGAAAATGATTCTTTTCCAGAATGAATAAGTGCTCTAGCAGCTTTAGTCAACGTTCTATTCTCCCTTTCTGCACAGCCATTTTGTACTGGAGTACATGGCATAGTGTATTTTACCTCAATGCCATGTGACCTTAAGATACTTTGCACTCTTTGATTGTTAAATTCTCCACCATTATCACATAAAAGGGATTTTATAGTATGTCCAGTTGCCTTGGTTTCCATAAGAAAATCCTTTAATTTCTCAGATACTTCATCTTTTGTTTTCATGAAATGTACTTTCCTAAATCTAGACCAGTCACCTTTAAAAACTACAAAGTATTTTAATCCACTCTTAGATACTACAAATGGACCCCATACATCTGAGTGTCTCACCTGTCCTGGATTTTAAGCTCTTTTCCTTTTACCAAGTTTTAACCTATATCCCTTTTCATTAATGCATCCCTTGTATAATTCACTATCAAGTGGAACATCAATATATATATTGAGTTTTCAACAAATGAAATATTTCATCACCAACAGTTGGTACACATGTTTGCTTACATAACACCCCTCTCATCAGCTGTTCATAAGTAGTAAACATAACCTTTGCGAGTTTGTTAATTGTAGGCACATGGTTGCTATTGAAATTATCCTGTGAAGTTGATTTTTAAATTAATTTAAGTGCTGATCTGAAAGTGTGTGAATTCTGTCGATAGCTTTTGCTATATATGTGGTGAAATAACATTTAAGGCTCAGAAACGTAAAATGTCACCTATCATTAAGACTGCCTATGAACATTATTTTGGTGTAAAAGTTGGGGACCAAGATAAATCATGGGCTCCTCATATATGTTGTAATTCTTGTTCCGTCATATTGCGAGAGTGGCTGAAAAATAACAAGCGGGCAATGGCTTTTGCAGTACCTATGGTTTGGCGTGAGCCTACCAATCATACAGACAACTGTTATTTCTGCTTAACTCCTCCCATTAAGCAAGGTTTATCTATGAAGAAAAGAGGAACGGTGAAATACCCTAATCTCCCATCTGCTCTTCGGCCTGTACCACACTCAGACAATTTGCCAGTCCCTTCTCCACCCCAAAACTATGAAATTTTAGAGGAAAGTGATGAAGTCTGTTTACAAGAAGCAACCCATCCTTCTACATCCTATGACCCTGATTTTGATGTAAGCGATAGGTCTAGTGATCCGCACAGAATTAGTCAAGCAGAGTTGAGTGACCTTATAAGAGATCTTGGCTTGTCTAAGGAAAAGGCTGAGCTGTTAGGGTCAAGACTACAACAGTGGAATCTTCTAAAACATGATGTGAAAATATCTCAGTACAGACAGCTCAGTACAGGATGCTCCAGAAGTGTTTTATAAACGACAGCGATCTTACAATACATCGGATTGACTTAATTGAAATTTGGTGGTACAAACCTCTTTTATTTGTCAAAACACTAAGAATAATGTTTTTTTTTTATCAATTTTGTATTTAAAATATTCTAAAAGAAACATAACAATATTGTTTTTTGTACTTTCACTTTTCACGTATTTGGTATCTTTGTCGAGAGCCTGAAACAAGAGTATCTTTCCCTTCAATCAATCTACACTTGAGATTAGTAGATTCAAATCTGCTTTTTGGTCTCTGATTCTTAGCAGCTAGAACCAAAAATAAATTTTTGGAAATTGTTGGTAAATACCATACATTAGTTAATATAAATTTCTGCAATATCCTTCCCAAAAAAACTTGGATATTAATAGATCCCTGACCAATGGCCTTTATATTTATACCATCAGCAGTTATTACAACATAATCATTATCATTAAATTTATCATAAGCTTTAAACCAATCCAATCTATGAGTAATATGGTGAGTGGCTCCAATATCTACAAACCAAGTGTGCTTATTTGATTCTGTCATAAGAGCATCTGAAATAACTGTCAAGAGAACAGTACCTTCACTAAAATTAGTTTGTGTACATTTAGCCTTTGCTGGTTTAGGAGGCCTTCCATCAGCAATCCAAAATCTACATTTTTTAATAAAATGACCTTTTTTGTCACAGTAAGCACATTTTATTTGGTTTTTATCAAAAGCAGTTTTGTATGGTTTATCTTTATTTATTTTCCTACCTTCTATTATTGCCTTTGCATGTAAAACCTCTTCAGAAACATTTGTAATTAAAAGTATTTTCAATTAAATTAATTAAACATTTGCAATTAAATTAATTTTTTAAGTTAAATTTTCTAAATTTTTATTCTCATCATAAATCAATCTCCAACCGTTGGTAAAATATTTAAATGTTTCAGGTTAACTTTTTAAAATTTTACAATTCAATAAAACATCTTTGTTACCTTCAGGTTGCTTTTCTATTTCCTGCTTAAGTTGGTTCCAATTATTTGACAGTATTGATATAAATCCCACTGAATCGTCTCCAGGTAGCCACTTATCCTCAGAAAACTTGTAATTCAGATCAAATATTCTGTCTTCAGAAAACGTATTGAAGAGGTCAATTCTTCTTCCAACTCTTCAACTGTCAAAGTCCTAACCACATATCTCTAGCAGTTTCAAATCTTCGCACTTTTGCGAACATTTCTTCTTTCATATTGTTAGACATTATTAACAAAGCTTGATTGACTGTACTTTTAAACATAGCTAGTTCCTTTTTAAGGCTTTCTGAAACTTCGCCATTTAATGAAGTTGCCAGCAATGTCCATGACCCATCAACAATTTCTATCGCACTCGGTATTATAGGTAAGGCCATTCATATTTTTGCCTTCCAGTTGTCCCAATTGGATTTTCCTTCCAAGTGAGTATTTGAGGCACCGAGAATGACTTCAATTGCGATCCTATCTTGAACTCAGAAATTGTTGGTTACCGTGCGGTCAAAGACAATCAAAGTTTCACATATTATTTCTTTATGGATGCTCGCAGAAACCATAACCTGTTCATGTATGATGAACCATGATCCATATTTTAAATAATACATAAAAGCCTTATGAAGGGATAATTCAGAGATAGGAACCATACATGAGGTTACGTTGCCACCTAGAGGTTTTATAATACAAAAAGTTTTATATTAAAATAATGTATAATATACATAACATATTATGTTATGTTGTGTTATTATGTTTACACGATTAAGTGAAAATTATACTTACATGGTTTTACTGGTAAAGAATGTAAAAATTATAAATTTCTCTAAATTATAAATTTACCAGTCTTCTTTTTATTTCCTCTTATAACAGTAAATCCACTTTTTCACATTGTCAGTAGTCAGTATTCACAGTAAAAATAGGGAAGAAAGGTTTTGAAATAGGAGGAGGGGATCCCCTATTTTGATAACTAAATGGTGTCAATCCTTACTATGATTGATTCAATATAAATCTAGTGATTCAATATAAATCTAGACTACATTGTCCAATTAACAAAACATGCATGCCACTCACTTATTTACTTAAACTTTAAAATTACTTAAACCCAGGTCCCCAGTTATATTATTGGTAATATATTGCTGAATGTGTCACTATAAAACAGAATGTGCAAAGCCATTTATGAACACTATTAAAAATTTTTACAATAAGATTTGTTTAAATAGCTGCCACTGTTGCAAACATTGTGCAATTCATACATTAATGTAAAATATTGAAGAAAGAGCATAGAAATTTGAATTATCAAAAACAAAAGGATATACCAAGTCGATTTTGGACTTGGCTATGAGATAGGGACTTAATTAAGAGCAAATGGAAAAGAGTAAATAATATAGAAACAAACAAATAGGTAAGTATTTATTAAAACTTCTAAATTTAGAACTTTCCAAAGAGGTGTTTAGAGGTTGATAAGAGAGATTTTAATAATAATTTTCAGAGCATCTACAATTGTTCAGTTATGATAAAAACAAAAATGAGAAAACATACCTCCCACCAAGTGGGCCTCCTAAAGACAAGACAGTGTTGTTGTCATACATTTGTACCCAGTCTCTGTTGCACCGGAATGACTTATCCACATGGAAGGCAAGCCAAGTCAGACGGATCACTGTTCCAGGTTTTGTAGATATCACCCATGTGCAATCCTGATTGGGTGGGTACTGCTCTGGGTAATGGGGAGAGTTTATAGTGCCAGTAGGAGCAGTAAGAATGCCTCCACAACCTGATTAAAAAAAATTAAAATTTAAAAACAAAAAACATAAAATGTATTAAAGTAAGCAATATTGTGTACCCTTCCAACTTCCAATTTTAAATATCCCAACTTACAAGAAGTCTATTTATTTTATTATTATTATTTTTATTTATTAGTCTGTTATATTAAACTAGACGCTATATGAAGACAAAACAATCTAATTTTTCCTCCCATCCCTTCTCAATTTAAATCAGAACAAAAAAAAAACAAATGATATTTAAAGTAAGAGAGTGAAAATTTTAATTCAAGTTTTTTTATATTAAATGTGAATAATTTTTCAACTATAAAAGTAAGAATTTAATTGTATCAGGAATGGAAAGAAGCTTTTAGTAAGATTTTAATAATTTTTTTGTCAAAACATAAGTTAGCTGTATTTCAGCTCCAATTTTCTCTCTTCAGTAGCTTCTAATCAAATCATTCTTTCAAAAATATTTTTCATATTTAAATTCTACATGAAGTATAATTTGAAATGTAATGTTTGTATGAAATCATCAGTTGTTCAAAGAATAACCCTCTTTTAAAATATAACCCAGAGGTGAAATAATTTTTATAAATATTTCAATTAAATTCAAATCTATATATTCCATTATTAATAAAGGTAGTGTTTATTTACTATGTTTAAATTTAATTATTCTATTTTTATTTCAAATATAGCTTTTATTATCTGTGTGTGTGTATGTATTCTAGAAGAAAGCTATTGACTTGGTTTTGGCGTATTATAAGGGAGGCTTAGCTTCAGACAGAAAGTTTGGAATTAGGAGAAAGAAATTGTAAAATCTTTTAGAAATTTAAAATACTTGCAATAGAAGAATTTTATAAGTACATATTTATATTATGAGTTTTATTTTAATATGAATTTCAAAGATTACAAAATTTTAACCCAATAATTTTAAAAATTGTAATTCATAACAATTTCTAGCATAAAGATATCATTCTTAAACTTTTTTAGAAATTTTCTTGAATTTGATACATAAATCAAGCTGTGCCTTAATGTAAGGAGCCTATTAGGAATACAGAAAACATTTCTTCTGAAATAACTCCAACATTATCGTTGCTGGGCAGCAATTTGAAACTCAATTTCTGTTGAGTTAGAGTTTTTAGCTGTTTTCTGTAGAATTAGGCATGCTGTGGTGAGCCGCATGCCGATCTAGGACCTGCCTGTTTAGTTACGTCTGTTATACTGTGGTGAAACGCTGTGTGTCGGTAAGCAGTATTTAGTATTTCGTTACGAATGTGTACAGAACTACATAGTGTGTTTGAACTGAAAAGTTTCCTTATGGCTAGCTTTGCTCCTACAAGTCGAAAGTGCGAAAAAAGCCCCGATTCGTTTTGTTATATATGTGGTAGTTTTACCATTCCCAGTCAAAGGACAAACATCAATACATTTGTCAAGAAGCATATTTTGCTTATTTTAAAGTAAAACTTGGTGATCAAGATAAAGCATGGAGACCTCATAAAGTGTGTAAACAGTGTGTTGAGGGTTTACGGATGCGGACCAAGGGAACACGTGCTAAGCTTTCATTTGGTATACCTATGATTTGGCACGAGCCCAAAGATCATTCAAGTGATTGTTACTTTAGTATAGTGAAAGCATCGGGATACAACAAGAATAACAAATATAAAATAGAGTATCCTAGTTCACCGTCAGCTATACGCCCAGAACCGCATTCAGTCAAAGTCCTCGTGCCAGTTTTCAATGAATTTCCTTCTTTAAAAGAAGGGGAATATGGATATGGTGCAGATGAAAGTGATTCCAACGATGAAGATGACTCCGTACGTAAGGGATTCGAACAACAAGAGCTAAATGATTTGGTACGAGATTTGGGACTTCCAAAAATGATTCAGAGCTCTTAGCATCACGACTCAAAGAGAAAAACTTGCTTGAAAAGGGAGCCAAAGTATCCTATTTTCGAACACGAGAAAGGGCATTTCCGCAATACTTTCTATGTGATGGTGAATTTGTGTTTTGCCATAATGTAAGTGGCTTAATGGAAGAATTGGGAATTTTAAACTTTAAGGCAACTGACTGGCGACTCTTTATAGATAGCTCAAAGTGCAGCTTGAAGTGTGTTCTCCTCCACAATGGAAATTTATATTGGTTCAGTTGCAATTGGCCATTCAGTTTGTTTGTGTGAAGAATATGACACCATAAAAAAAGTCATTGATCTGTTGCAATATCACATGCAACAATGTATTATTTGTGTTGAACTTAAAATGGTCTGCTTCCTACTTGGTCAACAACGTGGATACTGATATTCCCAATAAATTCCACATACTTATAATGCTTGACTTTTACAATTTTAAGTGCAGCAAACACCTCACAAATGACAGATGGACCCCTCAGAAACTTAAATAAAATTAAAATACCAGGTCACAGACAGAAAAATTTAGTCTCAATAATCTCCCCAAATTGGGGAAAAATAATCAAAATTAAAACAAAAAATAAATAATTTAGAAAAAAAAAATCACAATTATAAAAATCACAAAAACTCCTAGACCTTCTTAAACATTTTTGTATAGAACCATTAACTTACTATACTAAATTTAAATTTTAAAAAATAGGAATAATATATGGAATTCATTTGGTTATAAGGAATTTAAATTTTTCATCTACAAAATAAGTACAAACCACTTAAACAGAGAAGAAGGACAAGCCATTACTGACTTAATAACATACTAGACAAAGAGCAGTACTTTTCAAACATCAAACAGATTCTTAAAAACTGAGAGGGAGGACAATAGAGAATAAAACTGATTTCAGTGCAGAAACCATGCATTACAAGTTTGTTTGTATACCATTCAGGATGAAAAGCATCCCAGTTATCTTTTAAGGAGTACAGAATAGTATTTTTTTTTTTTTTTTGGAGGCCAAAATAGCCATTGTCTACTTGGATATTATGAGAGTATTTAGCACTAGTCTCCAAGAGCTTTAAAAATGCTGTTTCAAATCTTTCACAGACTTACACCCTGTAAACATAAGTCTGCACAAATTTAGTCTAACTGTACCTTTAAGTTAGACCCTCCAACTTTAAGGCACAGTTAGACTAAACAATTACTGGTATTAAAAAACTAAAAAAAAACTTAAATCATGATGATAATTGTGGTAAAGTAACCCCACATTTCATGAATTAAATTCATTTTAATCATACAGGGAGCCAGAAGAAAAACGGACTACCTCAGCAGGGAATCAAACCCGGGTCTCACACTTTCTGGGCGGGTGTGTTACCAACTGTACTACCGAGAGAGATGAAAATAATTTCTGGTTCCTCGCTCCTCACTACGAGTCTTACTGCCAAGTGTGACAAATATATTGTCATGTACTCAGAGGAGCTAAAAAATTAGCGCACCCGCCCAGAAAGTGGGAGATGCAGGTTCGGTTCCTGGCTGAGGTAGTTAGATTTTTTCTGGCTCCCTGTTCTATTCAAATTAATAATGAAATGTGGGATTACTTTAAAACAATTATCATCATATTTGAATGTCAGGTAAGGGCCCTTTGCCAAACTAGAGTCTAATAAATAGCTAGCAATTTTAGTTCCTCCGAGTTTATAACCATATATTCGTCATACTTGGAAGTCCGACTCGTAGTGAGGTGCGGGGAACCAGAATTTATTCTCATCTCCCTCGGTGGCGCAGTTGGTAGTGCACACACCCTGAAAGTGGGAGACCCAGGTTCAATTCCCGGCTTCAGTTAGATTTTATCTGGCTTCAAAATAAAAAAAAACCTAATTACTAAAGGCATATAGTCAAAGTAAATCCAAAAGATATTAAGCCAAACTCTAAGGTTCTAAAAAATAAGAAGAATTTCTAAGGCTGTAAAAAATTACCCTGTACTCAAAACTCCAAAGCAGATAATCCTTTCAAGGACTGGTTGGGTACGAAAGAAAAGTTATTAAAGCTTTGCCAAAATTACAAAACTTCTTATATGGTATATTTAAAGGAAAGTTAACATAAATATCAGTGAGCCTCAAAACATAAAATCCTTTAATACTTGCAAAACAATTATTTGTAGTGCTTTTATACTTAAGTATTGAAGTGTCTTAAAATCATTTATATTGTTCTTATCGTTCAGGCCATGAAATTAAGTTTTGAAGTATAGTGATTTTTTAAAAACCTTGTTTGGGTATTGGGTTATACCAAATTTCATTTAGAAAATATTGATAATTTTGATTATAAATTGAAAACTATCTATTTGAGGTGCAAAATAATTGAGATAAAGTGAAAATTATTTTTTTTAAATTAGATTTCAATACATCAGTGAAGAGGGAAAAGTACAAAGTTGATAAGTGAACTCTCTTGAAGTTATAGCTGTTTTAAAAATTTTAACTCTAAAATCAACAATTTCAGTACCAGAAATCCTCAATTCCGTTAACTTTTACCATCCCCGCTTTAAATTTATAATGGAACTAGAATCTAACAATGGAATCCCATTTCCTGACTTACTCCTAATCTGAAACCAAGATGGCTCCATAATTACTGACTGGTACATGAAACCTACATATTCAGAATGCCTCCTACATTTTATTTCCTCAAACCCTTATCATCAAAAAATAAATATTACAAAAACCTCATTTCCAGGACCCTTAGCCTCTCGAACAATACATTCTATGACCAAAACATTAAACACACAACTGAAATTCTTAACAATAATGGCTTTCCACGATAAATAATACACAAACTCATCAATAAATTTTATAATTCTCCTTCCACTCCCCCATCCACCCCAATTCCACCTCGTGACACTCCAATATTCTGTTCCCTCCCTATATTCCCAATCTATCAGAAAAAATCAATAAATATCTAATTAATACTTTCCCCAAAATACGCATAGGCTTCTCCAACAACCATAAACTACAAAATTAATACACTAAACTGAAAGGCCCCGTCCCCTGCACCACTTAAAATTTTACTACAGCATATATAAGACAAACAAAGAACTCCATAAAATGAAGAATGAGCACCATCAACTCGAAATTAAAAATTTTAAAAATCAATACAGCTGTTTCACAACACTACTACTGAAAAATATACTTGCGTCTTTGACAAATTCACATTTCTTGTGACTGAACCTAACCTTGAGAAACGACTTCAAGCTGAGTCTATTCACATAAATTTAGAGCGAAACCCAGTCAATGACAAAGCAGACGAAGACTATATTTCTTCCAAGTACAGTAATATTTTTCACATCTTAAAACAAAAATCAATAAGACATCTCATAGCTTCTTTTTTTTTCTCCCACTTCCCTACACTGATATTTCTATGAACCTCAAGCCATTTAAACCCTCTTATCCGCTCTACTCCTTCATCTGTTTCCTGTTCCTTCCACTCCATTTTGTGGTAGAACATGAAACAGATGAAGATAATTTTTTTTTCTTTCTAATATGTTTCTTTCTGAACATTTTAGAAAGAAAAATTTTTTATAATATTCTGAGAGTAACATACCACATAGGGTGATGGGGAGAAAAAGACTTGTGCTCAACTGCGCCTACATTATGACTGATCTGTTTTTAAAAATTGTATTTGAATGGTCAAATAAAATTGTTAAAAACAGATCAGTCATGATGTAGATACAGTTAAGCACGAGTCATTTTCTCCCCATCACCCTATTTGGTATGATACTCTCAGAATATTATTTAAAAAAATTTTTTCTTTATAATATGTTCAGTATCCAGTTTATAGAGTCGATTAGACACAGTTTTATATCTCCATTTATTTATTCTTTGTTAGATTATGACATATAGACATGTTTCTATATTGTTTTTGTACGTTTCTTTTTCATATTCAGCCCTGATAAAGGCCTGAAATTCTAAAATAAAAACTTTTTTACTTACAAATTAATTTTTAATTCTTCAACTTCCAAGACTGAATTCCTGATAAACCTCTCTTCATGATATGATTTTTTTTTTTTCTATGAGCCTTCCTCTGAAATAATCCTCTGTCCTTGTTATGATTTTATTTTTAAGTTTTACTTTCTGTTTATTCCCACCTATGAAGTACCCTCTCTCTACTCTAACATTGCCGAACTTTAAAGACACCTGAAGTTGTTGATATTTTGCCCAAAAATTATACAGGTATTTTTCTTACTTTGGGCTATATATATTTTATTTATATAACATATTGAATTGAATTGTAGTCATTGTAAAATGGTGCAGCCTATAGAGAGCATGTTGCCTTTCACCGCAGACAGAATAGTAAAACTAACAAAAATGAGTTTGATGTTCACGTAGGCTTCGTCGGTCGTCAGATGTATTTACCATTTCATCTTCCGGGTTGGACCGAGTCAAATTGTTCTTATTTGCCGAGCTTTCGCACATCATGTGATGGCTTTACAACTCTCATTCTCTTTTCAGCCCTGAAGAAGCCATCACATGATGTGCGAAAGCTCGGCAAATAAGAACAATTTGACTCGGTCCAACCCGGAAGATGAAATGGTAAATAAAAAAAAATGAGTTTGGGAAACCTTATAAGATGAGATTTTATGAAAAATCTATTTAAAATTTTTATTCATATTACTATAATTTGCTTATTGCAAAGTAATACCCAAGTTGAAGTAAAACTAAACTTACTGGTATCAATTCTAGAATAATTAGCAGAAAATCCACGGCTCTGCTCTGATACATCTGAAACGAATGCTAGATACAACATATTGTATGTTGAAATTATTTCCCCTGGCTTTGTACGCCCACAGTATTCTCCAATCAATCTAGCTTGGTCAGAATCACCATCGTAAATCTGTATAACAATAAGTTTATTATTTAGTTTTATTGATATTAAATATTATCAAATCCAATAATTTTTAAGTATATATACATTAATAATTTATTCATACNATATATGAATAAACATGAATAAATTATTAATGTTATTTTGTAGTTATGTTAAATATACATGTACAAACAATTAAAATAAAATTGATTTTAAATATTCAAAAATTATTTAAACATCAAAATGATTTCATGAAGTTTAAGATTTATAAGTAAGCAACCATCTTATAATTGCAAATGTTTTCATTAATTAACATAAGTGTCACACCGAACATGTTCAGTGCTGAAACTAATAACATTTTCACACATTAATTTGGAACACTAAACCCAAATTATAAAGTATTCTTAAGAGTAGAGAACTTTTGTTGGGGTTTGGTCAAGGTGTATTAAAAAAAAATACAATTAAAAAAAGTATTTTTTATTATCTGCCGACGTTTGAGCTAACATCGTAAGCCATCTTCAAGACTATCATGAAGGCCGGGGGGGACGTGTTGTCATCTGGATAAAATGTTCATGACTTCATAAACATTTGATAGCCCTGAAGATAGCTTACAATATAAAACTAAATGACGGCAGATTAAAAAAAAATACATTTTTTAAATTGTATTTTTTGTTTCAAACTTGACTGAACCCCAAACAATAATTCTCTACTAATAATCTATATAGTAAAAAAATCTCCATTTGAGTATTCTAGAAAAGTTTTTACAAGTAAAAAATATGAGGTGTTGAAAATAATTGTAATGGCATTGGTAGTTTACAAATCAAATTAATTTGACCACGGACTTTATTGAAAATAGTATATGTATAATATATACAATATTATACATATAATAGTATATGAATAATATAATTCTTATACATATAATAGTATATGAATAATATAATTCTTATACATATAAGAAATATAATAGGAGCTTCACTGCATAATTAAACACTCTGTTTAGAACTCAATCTGTCTCAGTTTTGTGTGAACATTTATAATTGCAGACATCAGAAAAGTGGCCTTTTGGGCTATCTTTTCTACCATTGTTGATTGCTGATAGCAACTCAGTTTGACACTACTTCTGAGAAAGTATTAAGATTAGGAAACCTGCAATCTCTATCACCCCAGGTAACAGTGTGTATGCTCACCTATGAGAGTATTTATCCAGTACTAAGACTTCCATGCACAGTCCTGCTCGCAGCGTACTGGAGCACCATATTGTGAATGTCATAAATTTTAGGGACATTTTATTTTGTTTTTAATTTTTACTAGGTGGAAACATTATTTTTTTGTTTACATTTTTATTTACTTAACAAAAATTATTTGTCCAAATGAAGAATTTTATTTGATCGTAGATATTATTATTAGATGTTTTTTGTTGGGGTTCGGTCAAAGTAGATCCAAAAAATGCAAATAAAAACAACCTATTTTTAAAATTATCTGCCAATGTTTTGGCTTACATTGCAAGCCATCTTCAGGGCTGTTGAAATACAATTTCATAAAAATACAAATAAAAGTAAAAATGAAATGAAAATAAAAATAATTTATTTACAATATTATAATATAGAATTACAATAATTAAATGTAATGTGATAGTAGATTCTTTATTTCCACTTCTTCAACTATGCCCCTCCCCCAAAATAATGACCTCATTTCCAGTTCTCTCCCTTATATTCCAAAACTTTCTGAAAATATTAAGAAATCTCTCAGAAAAACTTTCTCTAACCTTAAGCTTGCTTTTTCCACTAACAATAAAATCCATTTACACCATTCTTAAAACCCCATCCTTGTCAATTAAACTATTACTTTTATAGTAAAGCAAAGGGATAATGTAAAAAATAAATAAAGAAACCTAAAAATGCTCTTAAATGAAGATAAGAACCCTCCTACTTAAATGTCAAAATAAGTTTTCAATAATTTTAGGGCAAGGGAACAGAATAAAAAATCTAACCTGGTCCTGGCTAGGACAGTTAAATTTTTTTATTCTGTTTCCTTGCACTAAAAATTGCTAAAATTTATGTGGGATTAAATACCACAAAAAATAATATTTATTAAGTTTTCAATGTTTTATTGTGAAGTCTATCTTGTTCTACATTATTTTTTCTATTAAACAAAAAAAACTTTAATTTATCTTCCTCATTAAAATAATTCTCTTATTTATTCTAACTAATACCAAAAGAAATTGGTATTATACATATATATGAAATNTATATATGAAACATACATATTCCTTACTTTAGCTAAATTAAAATAGGAATGTTCATAGGTGAATGCCAATTTTTATCTACCATGGTATACATAAGTATATTTTCTTTCCTTCTTCTTACACCTCTGCCTTTATGCTGAGGAAGCTTACAGAAATTTTTTTTTAAATTTTATTTTACTTAGCTCTTAAAGTGAATAATTTGACTGTATTAACCATAAGACTTGCATTATTGAAATATACCTGTTGTATATAATTAGGTATATATGAGCAAGAAATAATTTAATTAATCAGGCTTTTTTATTTTAATCAAAATATTAAATTTAATACAACTAAAATAATTGTGTACATATGAAAATTTTAACAGCTTATTATAAAATTAAAAGGCAGAATGAATTTGTTTTAATACAATATATACCTGTAATTTATCATAAGGACAGCCTATTGAATCTTCCAAATCAAAGTCATTGAAGTGAAGTTTTATTGCAGAGCCCATGGGCAAGTCTATAAGATATGTGCAGGTTCTTTCTTCCGGATAATGGTTTGGATAGTAAGGAGATGTCAGAGTGCCTTCACTGTTAGTCCACCGGCCACCACACACTGAAACCAACATAATAACCTCAAGAACTTTTCTTAAGGCAATATGCCAATCCTATCTGGCCAATCCCTTGACATTGATGGATCTTTAATTTTTTGACTTGACTCACCAATATTATTATCCTGTTACTCTACCAAGATAAATCCCCACCCTCTTAATGATTCTGTTCAAACTTATACTTATTCATTAATCAGTTTAGATAGAGACTGATTGGGTAATCATCACTATGCATTGTAGAAATATAAATGTTATATTTGTATGTTGGAGAAACTAGTCAGGGTTTCGGCCAAGATTAGAAAAATAAAAAAACTCCATAATATATTGGTAATTATTTCATTTTATTAATGCCAACGAAACGTTTTTACTTGTAAGTCATCATGAGGGTTGAAATACAATACACACTACAATTGGATACACTACAATACACTTTTAAAAGTTGTTGATTGGAATGAACAGAGAGAGATGAGGTATGCTATAAGAAAGAAAATCATATAAGAATTAACTTAAAATTTAACAGTACAAATATGAAAATAAAAATAAACTATGTACTGATAATGATGCATTGAGAGATATATGAGGGAGGTTTATGGTCACATCTCAGACAGCAAACTGAACTGAGAGGCAACCGGTGGTGAGGGGGTTAGTCAGTAACTTCAAAGATAGGTAACGATGACCTGGTTAATTCCAGTGAGTTTATTCTGTATATCATTTTCTGTCTTATAGCATACTACATCTCTGTCAGTTAATTATAATCCATAATTTTTAGAAGTGTAATAGGTGTATTGTATGTCTGTCTGTATGTATTTTTCTAATCCTGGCCAAAGCTTTGTCTAATTTCTCCAGCATAGTACTTGTCTGCCAACAGACCACTAACCATGTTATGTTTGTGTCTCTTATAACATTGATATCATTAAATATATTAATTTCTAGAGTAAATTTATAGTTTATCAAGTAAAGATATATATTTAGACAACTTATAAAATGTGGTTATAACTATACTAAAATTATGTACCTGTTAAATACTTAAGAACAAAATTCCCCACATTCATGGAGAAATCAGAAGTAAAAACAACAAGAATAGTATTGGCAGAAGAAGTGAAAGGAGCTATGATTTCCTGACCACACCATCTTCCAATTAGTCCAGAATCTATAGTCGGTCCATCATACACCTGGAAGTAACAGTAATATAAGTGTAAACATTATTGGATAAATAATAAAATAAAAATATAACAATCCCACTTAACATATTGGCTTTCACATTTTAAGAGAGGTATTGATTTATGGGAGAATAAAATACATAGCCCTATCATTCTTCAGGGATATTTAGAGCCACAAGACCCTTACCTCAACTAAATATGGGGACTCACACTGTAAGATCAGGGTGATCATATTAATGTGACCCTTCCAGAAATAGATGTCATCTATAAGTAGATTATGATTATCCTCCAAAAATAATTAATAACTGGTACTAGTAATTGTTTAATAGACAATAAAGACAAGTAAACTAGAATTGGAGGGCATAAGGAAAAAATATATTTATATCTGACTCTAAAATTTCTGTATTTACCTAATAATAATTGAGATCCTTGTAGCATAATTTAAAGTTATTATTTTAAAGAAAAAGTTTAGGCCACAGCAAGATTCAAAGCCATGTTTTCTAATCACTTCTCAGATGTGCTGACTTTTGCTATACGTGGGCCCTAATCCTACCTTGTCAGAAACTTCTCCCTTGAGGTCTCCTAGCCTCCCAGGTATGTGATCCTCCCGTTTCAGTGTCAATACACCATCTTCAGGCCCTACAGAGTGTCGCAAGATAGGGTTCTCCCCCCAGTATCCCAATGAGCACTCTCGATTTACTATCGATTTTATTTGAGAGTGCTCGTTGGGATACTGAGGGGAGACCCTACCTTCTGACACTCTGTAGTGCCTCAAGATGATGTATTGACACCGAAACCGAGCATAAATAAAATTATTTGAAAGACTACCTCTCTATCATCCATAAAGAAAGTTTTATTATGAGCATCTCAGTTATTATTAAGATAAGTTCCTTGATGTGGTGCCACCTGTATGGATCTCCAAAAGTGATTACTATTAACTCATTTTCTGCCAAAATATGGTGAATTAATGGGAGGCTAGGAGACCTCTGGGGAGAAATTTCTGAGACGGCGGGATTAGAACCAATGTACTGGCAGATGTCAGCACATCTGGCTAGAGATTATAAAATGCGGGTCCAAGCCGTGCTGTGGCTTAAACTTTTCAATATTTAAGTAATTTCACTTTCAACCAACTGGAATTACTGTTGTTTTTTTCTTTAGGTCTTATAGACAGAGTTTTCTTAAGTAAAAATAATTATTTTTTTTGGATGTATTGTGGCAAAAATATTCAATTCAGGGCTTAAATAGAAATTTGAGAGATTTCGTGACATACAGTCCTTTACCCAGTGCCCAGGAATCTACGAACAACATATACAAATATTAAAAACCTAGCTTCAATTATTATTTCTTATATATATATA